>APFE031262853.1:68241-109707 GCA_000404065.3 Pinus taeda | reverse complement strand
TTCTCTCCCTGAGTTAATCTGTTAAACTCATTCTCATTTGTTGGTTCATCAAAACCATCTTCAACTATTTCCCATAAATCTTGACAGGCAAACAGGCTCTCATGGTTATTGCCCAATAGTCATAGTTCGTCCCATTGAACTGTGGGAACTGAGGGTTAAACAAACCCATACCAGTGCTTGTGCTGACCATTCCTTGCATCCTCAGCTATGCTTCAAAATCCTGTGTATTTAAAAACAACTGACTGCTGCAACCAAAAGACTCCTCCCTTCAGCTTCTTTGTCACCTACAAAGAGCCTAAGCCTGCTCTGATACCATTGTTGGGTATTTTTGCAATGGGAAAATACCAAAACCAGAAAAATAAAAGCACAGAGGCAATGCTCTGTTTTCTTTACACCAGGATCTTTTTGCACAGAGGAGCCTCTTTTAAAAATTACACAGAACAGAGTATTCCACCACCATAAAATGATTTCTATTCATTAAACAAAAAAAACACTTACATATTCATCCTCTTTTCCTCAGAGGGATTTACCAAAACATTCTCACAAAACTTACTCTGCCTCCTATGAAATTTTACACCACTGTGTGTAAATATTTCATTTACATTCACTGCTGTGTGAAAACAAAACTTACAGGGATATACAGATTTACCTTTTCACTGCTGTGTGAAACAATTCATGGTTTTCAAACAAAACTATCCACTGGTTTTCTTCATTCATTTCTCCTTCTCCTCCTGCACTACTGTGCAATTTTTTTACTTCTTACATTACAAGGAAAAATTTATGCTCCTGCCTTTCATACCAAATACATGACATTACATTACAATCCAAAGCAAAAGTTCATTTACACATCTGTGCGTTCCCTGGTTTTTCTTCGCTGGTCTTTTACAGGTGCTGCGGACCCCTGTTTTGTTTACTCGCTGCCGCGAACTAAAAACTCACCTCCCCGTGTGTATTACAATACAATTACAATGGAGTCAACGCTCTTTTTTTAAAACATATATAAAAAAAAAATAAAATAAAAAAAACTTACGTTATGTTTTTCGTCCATACTCCGGATTAACTCGCCGTAAAGAAAACATTAAAAAAAATTACCAAACACATGACATTGTATTAACTTAAGGTATGGGACGGTCCACGCTGCATTAATTTTAATCAGACCCCGTATGTACTTTGGAAAACTTAACCCCGGAGAACCTTTCCTTCAATCGGACGGCGGAGAGTAATCTTCTTAATCAGACACATATCGAGGGACTTTTAATCAGACCCCGTATGTACTTTGGAAAACTTAACCCCGGAGAACCTTTCCTTCAATCGGACGGTGGAGAGTAATCTTCTTAATCAGACACATATCGGGGGACCCCTTCTGACTGACATTTATCGTCCGATAAATGTCAGGGGGTGATGTCACCCCAATCCACATGTCAGCACCAAAACGCATCGGAGCTGATTTTACGGAAACCACTTTATGTCGAAAGGTGGTGCGATGAGGTTGCCGGCGGTTTATGGTATTTCAACAGTGGTTTCGGGGATTGCGCGCACAGCGTTGAAATTATATATTTTCAACAAACCAGAACCCCTACTTACCGGTACTTCATCGATTTGGGCTAAGATTTGCTTGACAAGTGATGACAAGGAGATGATTAAATGTTTATAGAATTTGGAAAATATGAAGGTTTAGCCACTCGAACAATCATGATCTTTCAAGTTATTATAACGCGGAGTATAACTCTATATCGCTGATATTTCTGGATCTCAATTATTTATTATTATCATTATTATTTTATTTTGATTTTTTTTTTTCAATTTAAAGTTTAGTTATATTAAAAAATTAATATATTGGTTAAGGTTTAATATTATTAGTTAAATAAATCTATTATTATTATTATTATCTAATTTTAAGGGTATGGTTAAGCTAGACACCAAATTGGTGTATGAAACCTCTTTATTTGTGGGACAAGGAACTCACCTCCACTCAACCACTTTATTACTAAGTCTACTAAGACATATATACTCTATGATACCCCCTTGTTTGTGGGACAAGGGACCGGAAGCCTACAAAGACATACATACTCTATCCCCTTCTGGTTTTGAACCTATGACATCTTAGGAGGAAACACATGCTTTTAACCATTAGACAGACTGAAGCTCTTAAATATTTAACATAATAAATAATTTTTTTGATGTTTTAAAATTGATAATAATTTATAGTAAATTTAGAAATTTTTATAGTTTTGGTTTTATTATGGTATTTAAAATTTATCTCCTCTTTAGCTATATCAATATGGCAAGTGATTTTTAAGAAAGAAATGTGCCTTACCCACAACGAAGGAACATTACATAATAATGGTAGTAAGAGTTTCAACCCACTCCATAATTCCATTGTTTGTCAACTCATATTCACATCCATCAACTAGAACTTTTTTGGGTTATGTCTAGGTTGAATGTGCCACAAATTGGTGTGGATTCTTGAATAACAACATAGATTCACACTGCATTTTAGCTTTAAGGAGAATGCATGCTCCATGTGATGTTTGGTCATGTATATCCACTGGCTTGTGCCTAGAGATTTAATATTATTAATAACTCCAATATGGCACACAAGAGATTGATCTCATCAGAAATTTCAAGATGGCAACTAAGACATTCATTGTGGAGTATGGATTGTTTGGTTTGGGGTTTATTCTCTCATTAGTTCCCAATATGGTAGCATGGTGGTAGAAGACTTCATTCTTCCCATCTCGAATGAAATGGTCCTTCAAGGAGGTATCCTTCACATTAGCTTAGTAATCATTAGTGCTCTCCATGGATGACTTTAGATGGAGATCCTTATCAACTACAGGGAACAACTACAACATGTTGAGGACGAAATTGATAGCTTGTGTAGCTAAATTGAGGAATTGTAGTATGTTAGGGCTTAGGGTAATAAATCATCTTCCTTCTCTCAAAATTATCTCTTTCAATTGACCATGGACTCCCACATTTTAATCAAATAGACCTAGATTTTGGAACTACTATTTTATCTGTCTATGATTTGACTCCCTTCCCATCATAATTTTTCATGCTAGTTAATTTTTTTCAATTCCCAAAAGCTTCTTTAGAGTATATATTACCAGAAACCCTAGACCAATTATCATTTTTTAGTATTATACATCTTTGTAATTCTATTTATTAATTAAAAATACTCTTCTTTTAAAATATGAAATGCCTCAAATGCAGAATTTTTATTAATAAAATGCTCACAATATGTGTGTGTGTGTGTGTGAGAGAGAGAGACTTAAAAATTAAGATTTTATATGAGGTAACTATTGTAATATTGCATTAAAAAATTATATGTGTGTGTTGAGGGAGACTATTCAAAAGAAAAAAAAACTTAGAACCATCTCAAACATATTGACCATGATACCATTCAAAAAAATAAATTAAATTAAAACCATCTCAAACTTAATGACGATTATTTATGAGTGTGTAAATTTCTTAATACATGATATGAATTAAATGATGAAAAAATTGCACACTAAATATTTTGATCACTCTTGAACATTATAAATTTGGGTTCAAGAAGGATATAGACTAATTAAATGGCGATAATTTGAAATAATATATAAAGTGAGAGAGACAACAATAGTAACTTAGTTTGTGTGTGTAGAGAGAGAGAGAGACTATATTCTTCTTGGCTAGTCTTATTGTAATAAATAACCATGCAAATATGTGTGTGAGACTTGATAAACCAACAACTAGTTAGTTTAGTACTAACAATGTTCATTTCATATAACACATCATTATGAGGATCACCAATTCTACTACCCCAAGCGCTAATAGAAAAGAAATTCAATTTAATATAATATTGATCAAACTAATTATATTAAAGTAAATTTATATTAATTTTACAGTTTAAATATTAAAAAATTTATTCGTAATTTTTATTTCTATTCAATTAATTTAAAATTGAATAAATTTATATTAATTTATTTAAAAATAATGTTTATTTTCATTATTAAATTACAAAAGTATACTATCTTATATATGTAATTTCATATATGAGCATCATACCTATATTTAAAAGTGGGGATACAGGTATTCCTTCTAATTATCTCATCATTTTGAAGGCTCCAAAATTTACCTAAGTTTTAAAGAGTTATTTTGGAATAGAAGATTAAGCTATGACTATAAGTCCGTGATAAATAGCTAAAGAATAAGCTAGGTTTCAGATATATCATTCAACTATGGATGAGCTTGTTACTTTCAATGCCATTGCACATAATGATAAAATTGATCTCTTTTGCTATTTCATTTACTTTAGAAAAACTTTTAACATTGTTCCTAGGATGAACCTATGAAAAACATTAGAAGATATAATTGTTCCTCTTGAGTTGAGGGACACCCTAACAAGGTTGTATGGGAATGTTATTGCCAAGCTTAGGACTAGTGGGGTTGCTAAGAAAAAAATTAAGTATAATATTATATTCATGCAAGGGTGTCCTTTGTGCCTTACCATTTTTGCATATACGTTGATAATCTAGAAGAGGTAGGTTGGTTTTTCCCCATACTCCCAAATATATTTATAACTCTTCTTATTTATGCTAATTATATTTTTCTTTTAGATAAGCTTCATTGTAATCTTGAAAAGAAACTAGGAAACCTTCAAGTTTTTAATGCCAAGATGGGCATTTCTATTAATATTGACAAAAAAAAGTCATTATAATCATATCCAGAAAAGGTCACATATGATACTTTCATGTATGACAAGAACAACTTAGAGGAAGTTTGTCATACAAATATCGAAGAAAAGATATCCATCACAAGTTCAAGTGGAATTATAGCATTAAGAGAAAGAAAAATGGAGGATGAAAAGCTTATTACGGCCTTAAAAATATATCGTAAGTCAAAATATTTTTTGAGATGGATAAAATAAATTCCTCTTTGAGACTCTTATCATCCTTATTATGTTATATGGATCTTAGGTACGAGATTGTAAGATCTCTATAGTGTCATGGAGGATGATAGAACAAATCCAAAAGCACTTTACAACATATAATCTCAGTATTAATGAAAATACACCCTATCCTATGCTCCTCATAAAAGAAATAATTTCCCCCATTCAAAACATGGCTATGAATAAGTATATTATGTACAAGAAGAGGATAAACAACATGGAAAACAAGAGATTTAAGAAAATTGCTTGTGACTCCAACCAACACCACCAACTTCAATTCAACTAGGGATGACATAAGGATACTCACTCTTTGCTAGATAATTATGGATAAAGGAGGAGATCATTATGTATAATAAATATATTATTCAATATATTATTACATCAAGGATGAATTGTAGGATGAGGAGGATTTAGAGGGAAAAAGGAAGCTAAGATACTATAGGGAGGTGATCAAACCCAATTCTTGAAAATATAAAATATCTATTGATCTTATATAGTGTAAAGAAGAAAATAAACATTGCTAAAATAAGAACAAATTCTCATGAGTTTCATAGCGTAATTCAAAGTTGATCAATTCTTAAAACACCATGGGTTGAAAGAGTTTTTCATCTATGTGACACATGGAGGTTTGAATGTGAAAATAACTTTCTCTTAGATTGTCTATCTTATACTCACATGAGTTATAATTTTCAAATATTTTTCACACAACTAACCTGTAACAACCCAAAATAAATATCTAATTAACTTATTAACATTAAATGTAAATCAGAGTGGCACTTACCTAGCCAAATAAACATGTAATTAATTAACTAAATTCAAACTATGAATAGTGCTTACCTGTGCTTACCTGTGGTAGAAGTAAGCTTACCGCAACAAGGTTTTGGGGACGACTCTCCACCCAACCGTAGGCTCAATTGTGCAAGAATTTGCTACAACTGGCCACCCCCAAGCCCTCAATCAACGTACTACTGCCAGTGACTCCTAAGTCTTAGAACACCATTCTCAAGAGAATGAAGATAGAATCTCGAATATGGAATGGAATGAATGCCGTCATCTTCCTCACCAGCTATTAAATAGAACAAAAAATTGGATGCGAACAACATGCAAACACTCCATGTGTCCACATGCGACTTTGATTTTTTAGCTTTCTTGTTTTTTCTTTACTTCGTTTGATCTTTAGCTTTCTTGTTTATTTCTTTTTTTGATGCTTTACTGATTTTTGTTGTTTTATTGTTTTAATTTCTATTTAATCTTTTTAGAGTTAGTAATTTTTATTTTTAATTATTTTCTTGTATATTTTAAAAATAATGTAGTTATTAACATTTATGATTATTTTATTATTTTTATGAAGTGATTTATTATTTATTATTAAGGGAGGGATATTACATACTTCCCACTTTAAGGAAACTTTGTCCGAAGTAAGATTGAATTATGTTTATTTAAGTATTTATTATTTATCCATGTTGCCAAAACCCTCTGCTGACTAGTATAACCAGCAGGCATCGAAAGTCCCCAACACCCCGGGAAATCTCAAGGAATCTCTGTCCTTTTTCCCACTTTCAACACCAGGCTAAGCCTACCACAGTCTGTATCCTAGTCCAAGGCTAGCCCCAAGTCTCGCGCCTGACTCAGACCTCATCTGCCCTAAGGCAGGCATCCGTTCCGGTACTCAATGACCCTGGGCATCTCACAAGGCTGGCCCACTCCCTCCACAACTACTAAGGTGCACAGCCACAGGCATCGAGGTCCTTTACATCCCTTCCAGACTTCAGCATTCGAATCCAATAACAGGCACCTAGCCTGGAACATCAAGCACTTGGCCCCCTCAAGATGGTCCTATAGCTCTTCAAGAGCTAGCCATCAAGAGCTATATATAAGACAAAGGAACCACTGGCATATGTAGTGTTGATTGAGTTTGTCCCCAGCCCATGTGGTGTTACTTATTCTCCCTCGTGCATATGGGCTCGCATAAGATCATCAAATAAACCAGCCCCCTTAGCCCATTCGTGGAGTCCTGTGAATCATCACACCTCAACTTGCAACCAGTGCATTAGCTATACCATCATAGTATCATAGAAAATAATCCACATGCCAAGTCTTGCATGTCATCATGTAACTTTCAGCATTGTTAATCGCAACATTATGAATAATAACAAACTGCATGCTCATGCATGTCATAAATTTTTACGCAACTATCACATGCTTCACCTCATGAAATACCATCATAAGTTATAACATCAACATATTTGCAACAAAGCTATATCATGGCTTCACATAATAAATGAACCACGTGTCAATAAACCTCATCTTATAGCATTGTGATTCCTATGCCATGTTATGCATATCATAATCATCATAAGTATACATCATCACTATTGTAACCACTATATAAATATGAACCACATGGGCATGATCACCCTCATACCATCTACCATGAAAAATCATCAATATGAGAAACATATCAATACTTATCAAATATAGAATAATATTCTATAAGCATTCTTATCATGATTCATCAGAAACATGAGTTTCATTTACTTTACAAACATTCAACTGTGCACTAAGATTATTCAACATCCATCTAGGATCTATGTTATCTCATCAATGCTATTAGTGTTATGTTTTCATCAAGACACCAATTAAATTTTTCAATAATCATTTCCACTTCTTTCAACTAAGAAGTTGACCATTTAAACCATAGGTATAATTATCTAAGTACATCGTTAAATTTCACATGAGCCTCATCATCTTGAGTCTTAATCTCCCACCATTATACAACGAAACCTCATGTAACATTATACTCAACATCATACCAGTTAACTAAACTGAAATCATAGTTTATGACTTAGATGTATCATAAAGTTTAAACAATAAAACATGATTTAGATACTCCATAAAAGTAACTACCTTAGCTAAGTAAGCACTCCTAATTAGTTCATCACACAATTTGTATGCTACAATTATGATGTAGTCTATTTATTTGCAAGTTTCAACATCTAGAGCCTTAACCTTTAATTAAGCTATTACTAGCCTTACCAGCGTTCTATAAAACATTGTTTCACTCCCAATACTTTGACTTATCCAATTACATAACTCATCAATAACATATCTACTAAGGAAATTTCAATATTTTCCTACGATATTTATGAAAATTGACTTTTTATAGAGAGCTTAAAAAAAGTTGATCGATTATTTCATACTGTATAATGCACTCATGAATTTTGCATACAAATTAGGAGGTGTTGTATCCTTCACATTCTTCCAATTCCGCTCTGCAGTTAATGCATTCTTCTTTGCAGAGAGTATCCATTCATATAAATTCTGATGCAGCCTAGAAAGCACATAAAAAGTATCATTGCCAAAAAAAACAGATCTCTTCTCTGATATGTTGTTTGAAGAAGTAGAATAGAAATGCTTTGATAGAGGCTTGGCCAGGGACAGAAAGCAATCCATCACCATTTCTAGATTCACTTCCTGAGATATCTTCACTACCATCAACAACATTCTCACTATCATCAACTAATTTGGGTGCACTCTCTTCTCCATCTTCAACCTCATTCTCTACCACTACACAGTGAAACTCGTCATTTTTTTTCCTGTCTAACCATGTAAGTTCTACCTTCCATCTTGTCATTTCCTTGTAGGATAGCATTCTTACCAGAGACGAGGTCACTATAACAGTGTCATTTTCAATCTCCTCTTCAATTGAAATCTTTTGTGTCTCTTCGTCTAACAAAGCCTTCATTTGATACTTTAATACATAACCAAGAGGCATAGCGGATCTATAGTGACATTCTTTTCCTCCGTGGGTTTGGTTATATTCCATTTTCTTAGATTCTACAACCTTTTCAAGTATCTCCAGCTCCCAATTGTCCATAGTTTCTTCATCTCGCTAAAAAATAATAATAAACTTTTCTATATGTGTTTATGTGTGTAACTACCTATTACAAACAAATACATCAAGAAAAGTGAGAAAACTAGTGGTACTCAAGTTTATAACAATATCTTTAGTATTTTAATGTAGCCATTGATTGATGTTGTAAAAAAAAAAATACCATTGGCAGAATGTTACAACAAATTATACCACTTTTAAATTTGATGACATCCCTAAGGGCAACCCTGGAATTGCAAATGGTATCTTATTTGTAATGGTCTTCCCTTCTTACAATGAGTTGTTGCATGAAAATAAAGAGAAAATAAAACTAATGGAAAAACCACAATGAATGAAAATTCCATATGGATATCATTCATGAATTAAAAGTGATTATGATCTTAAGTCATAATTAATAATTATTTGATTGACCTTGATCTATGGATGTTAATTCTCAAGAAAAGAAAAAGGTAAAATAATATATTGGTAGAGTTGAAGCAAATAATTTCCTTGACCTTTGATTACTCTATATCCATTGATGTCTAGTTTCTACATCTGCTCAGTAGTAACTAGCATAAGAAAGTTGTGTTCATATGGATAATTAATGCACTAATTCTTGACATTTTAACTCAACAAAACTGTTGTGATATTTGAGAATTTATCTTAATTCCTTATGAGCATAGAAATACAAATCTAAAGAATTCCAAGTAATTCATTCCCTTCTAGGCCATACAGACCATTTCAGACTTAGCAGATGTTAATCATCGTCATCATCATATTTAATTTAAATGAATGGTTAACTTATGTTCTTACAATAATTTGTCTTATTTTATGGTTATAGTAGGTGAGGGAACTATATATAATTACAAGGGGACAAAATGTATATAGGCTCAGAGTAGAAACCAATAATATAGGAAAACCATATACTTCAATGCAAGGACTAAAACTTGCATAAGTTTTTAATGTCTCAAAGCTAACAATGATAAGAGACATGGTAGTAATTATCAATTCTCTTACCTTGAACCTAGTATCATAAGACTGCAATCTAAACTCTATTTTGGATAAAATTCAATAGGGAAAGGATAATATGGACCCAATCGCTTATTATCACATCCTAAGGCACCAATACCAAGATTAAAATGGGTTAGAAATGAAAAGGAACATGGGATCCATTTTAACCAACTTCAAGTAGTAGGTTTAACCTATTTCATGATCACCACTAAAAATTAACCTCGTGCTAAAACACAAGTCAACATAAGAATCAACACATTGACATTCATTATGCCTTTAATGGGAAATGATTGTTAAGACATGTTAGAGATGAACATTAGTTGAGGGATGCATGAAGAGATTATTGTGGAGACAATTATTCATATGGTAGAATTAAGCATTTATTTATGATATGTCTATTACAACCACCTACTTTTAAATAAAGAGATCAATTATACAATAGAAATGCACATAGACACGATTTGTTAAATAGAATTTCCCATTTGGAGGTTTCTTGACTATAAAATCTCTATGTACCCTACTTCATATCCATTGTATACTTGTTGTAGGATATTAAATCCAACAATTCAAATGAGAGAAATAGGTTACTTATGAGCAGATTTGAAAAAAGTGTGTGTTGATACAAGTTTTCTAAATTGAGCACATATTAGATGCATATTCACTACCATAAAATGGGTGTATTTGATACTAAAGTTTTCAAAAGAATGTCTCAATACATAAATTTGTGGAGACAAAATGGTTGATCCAAAAGAGGATATGGGGAGGTGTACAATACTTAGGAAAGCATTATTTATTAGATTCCTTTAAGTCGGTTGTGAAATCATCTATCCCTAGTGCATTATTTCTAGGCATATCCATGGTTGTTTCCTCCACTTCCTCTGAATTTAGTTTCCTCGTGAGGAATTCATTTTGATATATTGGCACTAGAGGAAAAATATCCTTAGTTATTTTTTGGACCCCATCTTATCTCCTTTGCCTCTTAGTAAGAAGATTATTATAATAGTGAATTAGTTATTAATATAGGTCTCCATGATCCATTAGCTTATTACCCTCCCCATCCTTTAGAGAATTTCTCTTGTTGTTATGTAATTGCTAATTGGGAAAGAAATTGGTGTTATTTTCATCTTCCCAAAGCCATCACACTCCATATTTCTACTTCCATAAAATTTCTTATTTTTGTATCATATCCTTTTGTTGGGTGAGTATATTTTCTTTTGCATCTACTATTTCATCTATTCCTCCTTCCATAATTATAGATTGTTGCACTTCTCTCATCGTATATTTCAATTCTCTCTTAGCTTTGAAAATCTTTCCAAATTCTTCTTTGTTCCATTGTTTAAGTTTGGCCTTGATATATTTGAGCTTTTTTGGGAACAAAAGAATAGAATATTATTCCATGTAATTAGCCTTACTTCATAAGGTCTTAATATTATCCATGAAATATGGGTAAGTTAGCCAAAAGTTTTGGAAAATAAGGATCTATTTTTGGGGCTTGCGTTAAAATGTAGGTTGAGACACATGGGCTATTGATCTAGTCCATTACATGCAAGGATGGATCCCTCTATGAAAAGGTCATTTTCCAATGAGGATTATAGGGAAAGAAACTTGTATAACATAGAGGTGATTCGTTGAGATACTACCATGTTGTTGTTGCAAGTGTGTAGACCATTGCAAGTGTTTAGATATACCATGTGAAGTTGACTTAGCATTTCATTGAAGTTCTCTACATCTGCATCTAGTTTTTGAAGTGATGGTTTTTTCTCCTTGAGATACTTAATGATGTTGGAATCCCCAGCTATTATTTGTGGAAAGTAATGACTTCTGTATTGGATATTTTGAGATTTCAGGAACTCCAAAATTTACTTGGGTATTGTTGGTCCATACAAGTTCATGAGAAATCCAATATCTATAGATATTATCAGTTTAAATTTCACAGTTATGGTTTTGTGGGTGGCTAGCATGTCTAAGATTATTACTTACTTGGGGTTATAGAGTAGAAATATCCCACCTGCCTGACCATTCACACCAATTACCATGAATATATATTCTACTCAACATTTGAATGCTATTAAGGTGTTTTTTTCACTGGAACATTTCATTTCTTGTATCATCTTGGTTGTTGGTTGTTCCTTATTACAATGGTTCTTAAGAAGCCATTTCTTAACTTTAAAATTCATGCCTCTTATTCTATAATATATTTTATTCATTGAGGAATGGTTGGAATGGAATAGAAGTCCTTTATCATTAGCATGCTGCACCTAGACTTAACCAAACATTCCCCTAGTTCTTATAGCAACTACTTATTACTCTTTATTCCTCCTTTGAGGATTTAGGAGGATATTTGAAGGAGTGTACCTAAATTCCTAGGTGACAATTTTAAATTTTATACTTGATTCTTCTAGCCAATATAATCTTCTTATGTAATTAATCCCTTGTGAAAAATATGAACTTGGTGTTTAGGGATTGAGTGTCGATCCTTCCATTTCCTAGCCTTAACCATTTATGGTAGGTATAGGGAAACTAGATCCATATCTTCCCCTATTTCTTTTTCCTAGGTCACATCCACCTCTATCATGATTAATTCATTGAGGATTATCTTAACCAAATATTTATGTTGGGTCTACCTGGCTTTTGCACTAGGAGTTTGCAAAAACTTCTTAATGTGCACATTATTGATCAAATATTTCTTATGTTTTGAAGAAGGCTTGGCCCATGAAGAGGCAAGAATGTCTAGAGCTTGACGGTGATTCAAAGACTCAACACTATTACGAGTGGAGAAGCCTTTTCCAAAGAAAGAGGGCTAGTGGTTAGTTGTTGCAACAATGGGTTGATGGTTTTTCAAAGCCTTTTGGGTTTTTGACTAAGGGAGGAGCCTCAACCTCCGTGACTACATTGAGAGGAAATTATTTAGGATATGTTCATATTTATGGATTTTTTGGCATTGAAAATGAATATTCTCATAGTCAAGGGTCGATTTCCAATTTTTTTCAAGGTCAGAGATATCAATGGAAGTTGGAATGGGTTTTGAGATATTCATTTACACACAGATTCTTGCACAATAGGTGTATGTACCTATTTTTGTGGCCTAAGATACTTTCACAAGGAATTCCCAAAATTCTCTAAGGTATCTTCTTCTAAGAATTTCCTTGACGTAGAGAAGAGCGTAATACTTATTGGGGTTGTGCAAAATTCCATTTTCTTTGGGCTAAATGTTTCAATCCAAAATCTAAATTATGGGTGTAATGAGTTGAAGAAGTAAGGTATGATTTCAAAATTCCTTATTTTATCTTCTAGAATTTCAAAATGATGATGAAGAAGGCCTTGCTTCAACCTCTACGATCATTTTTCTTTTTGGATTGTAGTTATTTTGGATCCACTAGATGAAGTTCTTTTTTACGAGCCAAAACTGAAGAAATTCTCTAATCGAAGGTTGGTGTTTCATGTATTAAATGTAGTTGGTGATATTTCTAGATTTAACTTCATATTTTAGATCCACTACTTCCTTTGGTAAACATCAACTTAGGTTCCTTCGTTGCAAGGGCTTTCTATTGCTCTACAGTTAAGATTGATCCTCATTTTCATCATTTACTCCTAGATTTTACTTTCATAAATTGGTTGGATCATTAGACTTTTGGTTTGCATCATCCATGTCTAAAAAGACAAAAATAGTGTCTCCCATCATAATTATTCTATGAGAGGAGATCAAGCCCCTCTTCATGCACATATACACACAAAAAAAAACCCTAACATCAAAGGCACTAGACATTTTATAAATTTCTCTGCATCTCATAAATATCCTTAGCTTTCTATTACAAAAATCCCTAAAATAATATATATTTATTATAATTATATTTTTAAATAAATAAATAATATTTTTCAAAAATTATTTAATTTTAAAATTAAAATTGCAATTTTTAAAACATAATTATTTTTAAATTAATATAACGCTGTATTAACTAAAAATGCAAAGCATATTGTTATATTGATATTACCAAATCTCGACCATACTAAATATTATTTTTTAGTATAAACGATTTCACTTTATGAACCTAGCATATAACATTCTCACTCTTAGAAACTTTAGAAAACAAAATCCAAATATGTTCTGAACGTGAAAAGGAAAAGAATCTCTAGCAATATGCATGCACGCTCTATTATTTTTTAATTTTTCTTACTTTTCCTTCATTTTTATTTTTCACCATGTTTTTGAAATGAACTTATATGTATTACTTCAAACAATTTCCATAACGGTTAATTATCTTTTGATGGTTAATTGTAGCATATCTTTTCTTTTTCAGGTTCATTGTGTGTTTGTTTAACACTCATTTATAGAATTCAATAAAATAAATAATTTAAATTTATGTTAATGGAAAAGTTATAATATTTTAATAAATGTATAATAATTAAAAAGAAAACTAAAAAATAAAAAAAATACATATATTATTGATCGAGGTGGATTTTATATTTCAATTATAGATTTATTAAATAAATATGTATATCAATTATTTGTTTAAACATATAAAAATAACAATTTTTTTATTTAAAAATAATATTAACAATTTTATTTAAAATATTTAAAAATTTAAAATTTAATTTACTCATTGTTTAGTGGAAATGTTTGACAAATTATAAATCTATATTCAGAGGTTTTCTACTGAAATCTTCTAATCATGGAAATGGTAAGAATATTTCACTCTCTCCTCATATATATATTCATAAATCCGGTGTGAACAAGTTTATTTTTTTAATAAATCATAAAAGTCATAAATTATTTATTATAGATTTATAATTCATATAAGTTTTACTTTTCATATTAAATATATCATTCTAAATATATAAGTTATATAAATTTTTATTTTTTAAATGATGGTTATTAAATAGTTAATTTACTAGATTTTAGTTTTTTTTTATCTATAATTGTATAAATATGTCTTTCAATTAATCTGAAAGACACACTTATTATTTTAAATATTTAATTTATGAAGATTTTTAGGAAAAATCACATTGCGAATATTTGGTTGTCTAAATTTGACAAGGGAAAAAAATATAATATTGTTTATTAATTGATTTATTTAATTTATTTATATATTGTTATAATTTAACGAAACCATGATTATAAGGAAGGTGAGCTCTGGTTCTAGGATTTAACGAAATTAGTTATAGAAGAGTACTAAGCATCCATGGAGACACAGGGAGGAGGGAGCTCCACTCCCTCCTACCGTTATATGATAGCGAACAGAGGAAGAGGAGGGAAAAAGAACAAACCTCCAAAGCCCTGGGAGGTCAAGACAAAAGACACAGAAACTTAGAAGGCGAAAGGTAGCAAAAACAATGCAGATCAAGGGACTCACGAAAAACACTGTCGGGAGGAAAAAGTGGAAGACAGAGGTTAAGGGTCAGGGGATAGAGCTAAGATGGGGCCCTATAAACCCAAGACCACAACTAAACCTCGAATTATTCTGAATGGCCCAGCTCTGTAAGCGCATAGAGACAACATGACTAACTATGCCATCATATGTAAATTTATGGGAATCTGGCCATCAGAGAAAGCGTTGTACACCTGGATAAAATACAACTCGAAACCAAAGGGTGAGTTAAATATTCATCTTGGATCCAAAGGGTTTTTCACTATGGTGTTTACGAACATTGAAGACAGAGACAAAATCTTTAAAGGAGGGTCATACTTCTTTGCAACTGTTGGGTTCTATATGAGCCATGGATAATAAACTTTGTGCCTGAACGAGAAACCTTCACTTTGGTACCGGTATGGATTTGACTATACTCCTTACCTTTAGATTAGTGGATGCCAGAGTCTTTAAAAGCTATAGGCAATAAATTAGGTCATTTCTTAAAGATTTTAGAGGCAACTCTAAGGGGAAAATATACATCCTATGCCCACATTTGTGTGGAGATGGACCTATTAGGAGCCCTTCCAGATGAGGTCATTCTAGAAGTCTATGATGAGGAATGGTTCAAGCAGTTGACTATGAACATCCCATTTAGATGTCATAAATGTCATAAGCATGGGCATATATCAAGAGACTGTCCACTCAATCGAAGGGAGGAAAACCTAAATCCCAACAAAGGAAAAGACCAAACAGGTTTCACCAAAGTGGGAGGGAAAAGAAAAGGGGGAGGAAGGAATACACAAAAGAGCCATAGTGTGAATGATAAAACAAAGAGTTACAAAAACTTTGAGATCTTAGGAGAAAAATAAGTCGAGGAAGGGGATAAAGCGAGTGTAGAGAATCAAACAACAAGGGGGAAAGAAAAAGAGACCAGCTTGGAGTACATTCAGGAATAGAATGAACACAAGATGGACTCTTTGAATACCATGGTTGTAAAAAAATACCAAGAAATGACTCAAAGTGAAAGTGGTACGGAGGATCAAGATTTACAATAGATCCTGGAAAGGGAGAACCTAGAGTTGGAAAAGTTTCTAGAACAGGGTGGAAACCTAGGAATAAACTCCATCGCTTAGGAGGACATGGATAAAGTCCAATAGATATTCCTTAACAAGACACATCAAATAGTTGCAGGAGTCAAAATAGGACATGACAACCGTGAAAACAAAGGAACGTCCTCAATAAGATTAATAACCAGAAAATTAACAAAGAATCAAAGCAAAAAGAGGGGTATAAAGAGACATAAGGAATTAATACTAGAGTGTGGCAAGCTCATGATTGATTCAGGAAGGATGAAAGACCTTTCTAGTTACTCCTTTATAACCCCACCTCAATGAAAATCACAAGCTGGAACATTAGAGGACTAGGGAGCAGAAGAAAACAGAGGAGTCTTGGTAAAAAGATTAGAGAGGAAAATCCTGACATAGTATTCATATAGGAAGCAAAATGTTAGTGGAGAAGATCCATGAAAAACATAGAAAATGGGTAAATATATATGAATACCTTGAAGTTAAGGCAAACAAATCTACTGGAGGTATTCTCACTCTTTGGGATCCACAAAAATTTGGTGTGATTGATGCAGAGGCATCCAGACATCACCTTTCTCTGATTTTCCAACCGGTGGGAGACAAGCAATGTTACATGATCACCAATGTTTATGGTCCACAACCAATGGAGGACAAACTTCAACTCCTCACAACACTTGGGGATATGAAGAAGAGATACCCAACTCTACCATGGATTCTTGGAGATGATTTTAACATAGCAAAATCACTCATGGAGAAGAGAGGAGGAACTAGAATACTTGGGAGAGATTCCATTTCCTTCTAGAACTTCATCACCAATATGAAATTGGTTAATATGGAAAAAGGAAATGGAATCTTCACTTGGAACAACAAAAGAGGAGGCCCTACCCAAGTGGCCTTAAAATTAGACAGATTTATGGTTTCAGAGGAACTTCTTCTTAGAGGAAGCAACATTACTACACTCATTATACCTTTTGGGTGTTTTGATCACTAGCCTATCCAATTAGAAGCCTCCCTTTTTGGCAAACTGAGGAACACCCGCTTTAGGTTTGAGAATGCTTGGCTCACACATTCAGATTTCCTCACAAATATTGAACAATGGTGGAAGGAAGATATTCACCTTCAAGGTACAAAGATGTTCCTGCTTTAGTACAGGCTCAAACATATTAAAGGCAGACTCAAAGAGTGGAACAAAAAGGAATTTGGCAACATCCGCAAAACTAAAGGGGAGGTGGAAGAGACTAAAGGAAATAAATCAGATTCTTATCACAGAAGGATACGTAGATGAAAGGAAAGAGATGGCAGAGTCTCTCCAGCAAGAGTGGGACAATAGATGCCTTCAAGAGGAAATCCTCTGGAGATAGAAATCCAGAGTATAATGCATCAAAGAAGGGGAGAGAAACACTAAATTATTCCATAGATCCACCATAGCTCACAAAAACAACAATAGAATTATGAAACTTAAATCAGCAAGGTGTAGAGAGAAACACTCATGAAGAAATGGAGAAAGTTCTACTCCAGCATTTTAAAAAAAAAATTGAGGAAACCACAGAAGATAGATACCAGCTTACAGAAAAATTCACTCAGCACATCCCTAAATTGGTCACCAGAGAAGATAATTTCAATCTCAATAGACCAATTTCAGTGGAAGAAATTGAGGAAGTAGTGAAAGAGATGTAAAATGGGACAACACCAGGCCCAGATGGCTTCAATGTGGACATTTTCAAAGCTTGTTGGAAGATAGTGAAACAGGACATCTTGGAGGTAGTGGAAGACTCTCGAAGATTTAAGAAAGTCTTAAAGGCATTCAATGAATTATTTGTAGCCTTAATCCCCAAACGGGAGAAGGCTACCTCTCCAGATAGATTTCAGCCTATAGCTTTATGCAATTTGATCTACAAAATTATATCCAAAGTCATTGCCAATTGTCTTAAACCTTTCCTCCCAACCCTAGTGTCAGAGGAACAAACAAGCTACGTGGAAGGAAGAAAAATTATAGATAATATAATAGAAGCACATGAAATGGTTCATTCACTCATCACCAACAAACAGGCTGGAATGATAATGTAGTTGGACATAGCAAAGGCCTACGAAACACTTAGCTAGTCTTATGTAAGAGCAATTTTAAAAGCCTATGGCTTTGATCACGATTGGATAAAATGGGTTATGGTGCTAGTTACCATAGCCAGCTGCTCAATTCTTCTCAATGGAGCTCCTTCCAAAACCTTCAAGCCTTCTCAAGGTCTAAGGCAAGGAAATCCTCTTTCTACTTTCCTCTTCATTCTAATGATGGAAGGGTTAGGAAGAGCTATCAAAGCTACTAAGGAGGAAGGGATAATTTAGGGTCTAAGACTCACTAATGGTGGGGACATGGTGACACATTAATGATTTGTGGATGATACTATGCTTCAAGGCACTCCCACTATTAAGGAAGCCAAAGCATTCAAACATATTCTGAGTGAGTTTGCTAGGGAAGCAGGCACTGAGGTAAGTCTCACTAAATCAAAAATCTTCTTTTTCAATACAAATATTTCAATTCAAAGAAATATTTCCAAAATTTTGGGCTTTCAAAGGTAGACACTGCCTGTGAAGTACGTGGGAGTTCCTCTCACTACCAAACCACTTCACAAGGACATCTGGGAGCCCGTTATTAATAAGCTAAAAGGTAAGATTAGCAAATGGACAAATAGAGCACTAAATCTAGCACGGAGACTAGTTCTCGCTAAGGCTATCCTACAAAGTATCCCTATCTATATGCTATCTACGATTCCAGCACCAACCAGTGTACTGACTAATATAAGAAACATTCAGAGAGACTTTCTATGGGGGAAAGGTGAAGAAAAGAAGAAATGAGCCCTTGTGCCATGGGAGAGAGTATGCAAACCTAAGTCCCATGGTGGCTCAGGTCTTCATGACCCAGGTATTCTAAATAGATTTCTTGGAGCCAAAATTTGGTGGAGATGGCTGAAAGAAATTCAAGCCCCTTGGGAAAAACTCTAGAAGCACAAATATGCTAGTGAATGGTAGGAGGAAAATCTAATTAGAATGACAGGATAGGTCAAAGGCTCTACAATTTGGAATAGGGCATGGGCGAATAGAGCCCTAGTCCAAAACCATAGTTTCTAAGAGATCAGAAATGAGAATCTGACTTGGTTCCGGGAGGACAATTGGCAGCAGGAGGATAATCTCCGAAGTGAACAATTAGTAGACATTCACACTAATTCCATCAGCAAAGGACTAAAGTGGGTAAGTGACTATTGGGACCAAGCAAAGAGTGATAAGAAATGAAGAACTTGGAAACTTCCAGACTATAGTGGAATGGGCATGTTGCATACTCAGGCCACAACCCTTCAAGGTCTTTTAGACAAGAGACAAATCTTAAACTCAAACTTGAGTGATCAACTAATATGGGGAAAAACAAGATAGGTCTCTTCAACCTTAAGGAAGCCAAAATAATAGACACAGGGCTAAACCATCCCAGCACTGATAAGAAATGGAAAGAAATATGGGAAAATCATCATTGGATGAAAGTAAAATTGTTCAAGTGGCTAGTTCAAGAGGGCAATATTTTGACATGGGATAACCTAAGAAAAATAGGTTTTGATGGCCCCTTAAGATGTCACTTATGCAAATAGTAAGAAGAAACTACAAAGAATCTCCTGAATAGATGCACTTTCACCACAACTCTTCGGAATTGGGTTGGAGAATTCTTCGAGCAAACAGATAGAGATGCTAATGATATCACCACCACTTTGAAGAACTAGAGAAAAAATTTCTCCGATAATGAGATCATAAAATTTGCCTGATGCTAACCCTAGGATTCTTAATCTGGAATGTCTGGAAGGAGCATAACAATAGGATTTTCAAGGAGAAAGTGAGTCTAGTGAGTAACATCCTCAAACTTGTCCTTAAACAACTCAAAGAAATGATACATATCCTGGGAAGAGAAGCTACATGTAAACCTATTGAACAAATAGAGGCAAGAATATTGAATAAATTAGAGCTTAAGGTTAACACCATCAGGGTTCTATGTAGATTATCAAGAAAACCTCAACAAAAAAGTCTTCTTGGCAACCCCCTTCTCATGGTTTTTGAAAATTCAACATAGACGGGGCTTCAAAAGGGAATCCGGGAGAAGCAGGTTATGGAGGGGTTCTAAGGGATGAGGAAGGAAATATACATGTCATCTTCCACAATTATCTTGGCAAAGCTACTAACAATATGGTTGAGCTCATGGCGATGGAAATTTGGTTGGAAACACTGCTCAAGTACAACACTCAAAATGTCATCATTGAGGTTGATTCAGAATTTGTCATTAACTTAGTAAAAAGGATAAATGCTAGAGCTACTCCTGAGAAATTCTCAGAACATTGGCATCTTCTACAAGTCTACCAAAGAATCCAAGCGCACCTAAGAAAGCTGAGAACCCTCGGGTTGGTGCATGTTCACAGGGAAGCCAACAAAATGGCAGACTGGCTTGCCAATGAGGGGGTAGGCAATAAGCATATTGATCACTGTTGATAGTGGGAGGAGATAATAGATGACAGGTTGAAGGAGGGATGCGGATCCAGAGCCCTTAGTGACCGATAACTGCATTAGAAAAATCAAGAGACTATTTTTTCCGACCCAAGGTAATACTATCATAGCGGATCTCTAGGTAGCAGCTCGAGCGTTTTGGATTTTTTGGATGACATGAAGGATGGTGGGAGCTTATTCTCATAGTGGTTTAGGTAGAATAAATGGAGTGAGAGGCTAGAAACCGAGAACTCTTGGCGGCCTTGAAACCCAGGGTCATTTTTCTTTATTTGCAATACTGCATCCAGGGTGTTTTTTCAGTGATTGCAAGCCTTGCAAGTGGGAATGGTTTTTCCATTTTGGGAGCGATTCCATTCAACGAGCTCCACATGGTAGTGGGATTAGATGGAATACTGCCCTCATCGCACGCTATTGTTTGGTGATGTAGACCGATGCGATGTGATCCTCATCCATCAGATCTTGAAAGGTGGATCTACAAATGGGATTGATCGAGCATGTTGGTGGGTCCATATGGGTAAACATCATCCTTCTAAGAACAACGATATTGGCCATAGTCGTGGGGTCGGGCGAAGAAGTTCAATGGTTGACATTAAAGATGAAAGTCAAATAAATGGAGGGAAGCAAAATGTTCTTGGCGGGAAGCAACTTTTTTATACATTCTACAAATTGAGGGCTTGTGGGTTATGCGGACATGAAATATTTAAAGATTGACACATATGTTCCTCTTTGTGTTTGACTCTAGGGGTTGGGGCTTTTGCTTTTGCAATATTAACAATTGGTGTTGGGTTTTCTCCTTAGGCCATTGCATACCAAGGAATGTTGTATTTTGTGTATTTTATTTTCTGATTAATGAAA
This sequence comes from Pinus taeda, assembly GCA_000404065.3. Taxonomy (NCBI): domain Eukaryota; kingdom Viridiplantae; phylum Streptophyta; class Pinopsida; order Pinales; family Pinaceae; genus Pinus; species Pinus taeda. The sequence continues at coordinate 88,071 of APFE031262853.1, read as the reverse complement.
TAGAAGGTACAACTCTTGCTTCAGCAAAAAAATAAATAATTTAACCAAACCACTATATTTGACTAGGGTAGGGAAGTTTAAATAATAAATAATTATATATTTATTTATTCAATCATTCCCTTATTTCGTTTCTTATTGTTCTTGATTATGATCATTTAAAAAGAAATAATAATAATTTAAAAAAAATAATAAATAAAACAAAAAATAGAAATAATATTAAGATTAGACCTATAAAAGAATAACACAGGAAAAAATTAAAAAGAGACAGGCATTTCTTAAAAAATATAAAATATATAAATGAAAAATGAATAATATATATAGAATATATAGTAATAGCCATACATTAAACAATACTAAGATAATGAATACATAAATAAAATTACCTAATAAGTTAATAAAATAATAATAGGGAGGAAATTAAATAATCATTAATTAGATAAATGAATAACATAAATAAGTAGGGTTAATAAAATAAATAAATAGAGGGAGCAAAATAAAAAATTCATTAATAAATAAAAATGAATCATTAAAATAAACTAGGGTAGGAAAACGCTATAATATTGTTTATTAATTATTATTGTTATCTATTATATATTATTTAGTTTAACCAAGATGGTGTATATTTGGACTAAGGTAGGGACATTTATCTTATTTGTTAAATCAGCTAAATAATTAATTTATTTATTCAACATTCCTTTATTTAATTACTTATTTAAACAAGGGAAAAAAATAAAAAGAGGTTGTTTCTTTACAAGAAAAAAGAATAATAATAATAATAAATGAAATGATACATGATAATATAATAGTGATAATAATATAACAAAATTAAATACATGAAGAACATAAATAAAGAATTATTAAATAAGAATTAGTAAATAAATAAACAGGGAGCCTAATTCTCTCTAATTAATAAAAGGAAGAAAAAAGGGGAATAGAACATAAAAATGAAAAGGCCCAGACAAAGAGGAGAAAGACTAGGAGGAGAGGCCGAGAATCCAACAGCTACTAATTTTCCAGCCATCGTCCCTATTAATATTATTAGACCACCTCTCAATTTCAATGGCTTCCCTAAACTTACGGTGATGAAAATGAGAGATCTTTGTAGCAACCTTAGCCTCCTCAATGCATATATGATGTTTGGTCTTCGATGCATGTTCTCCCAAAGAAAAATATTTGGTCCTCCCATGCTTGATATCAGCAATGTGTTCCTTAATCCTTTGGTGAAAAGGCCGACATGTTTTGCAAATGTATGAGGTCTGACATGGACATAGGATAACGTAAACACCTTTTAAATCCATAGGGTTCACTTGGTCTTTAACAGACCTTAGGGAGTTCTTAATGGTGTTGAGGGGTCTAAAGGTTGAGGGAACATTATGCTTCTTCTGGATTCTCGCAATCTTGTTAGTCGTCCCTTGGATGAAGGGGAGGTGAACTCCTGCATGACTATCTCTAGTGCTAGTCTTAACCTTAGGACCCTTACTAGGTTTGAGTAAAGCTTTAACACCCTACTGCCTACTATAAACATTATGGACAAAGACATTAATGAGACATGACTTTTCATTAGAAAGGTGGTCTTCATTTGAAATCCATAGAGCACGAGTGGCTAACGTGCTGATAACACTTATCTTCTAAGCAAGAAAATGATGGGAACTTGCATGAATATACTACTGAGTATGAGTCTTTTCTCGATACCCCTGATGTCAGAAAGATCCATCAGCTTTCCTTGAAATAAAGACATCAAGGAAAGGAAGGCAACCTTTAACTTCTCACTCCATGGGAATGATGCAGGAGCATCCTGCTCAAATGTCATTGTTTATTTGGTTCATTTAGGGGGGTGATGTTTTCTCAATTATTTTATACATTATGTACATTTTAAGAGAAAAAATTGAGTGTGTGGTTTATTGTAAATATTCTCTTATAATTGAGAATATGAGAGGAGTTGGTTGTATAGATATGTTAGGGATTATGAGCTCCTTGAATATAAATTAGTTGAGTCAAAATAGGGATAAGATATTTTAGGTATTTAGTTGAGTGATCTATAGAGAAAATCATGGATTTAGAATAATCCAGAACTATGTAATTAATTATATAAATGTAATCCTACATATGAGGATAGGGAGGATAGAGAGGATAGGGAGAAGTAGCGATAGAGGAAAAGACAGAGATGGGTGTGAGGAAATGTGTGAGGGCCATTTCAAATGTAGAAATCAGGCCAAGCATTTTATGTATATAGTTTGATTAGTGAAAGAAAGTTTTCATTAGGCTATTTCATCTTGGATGATTGTTGATTGATTGAATTCCTATTGAAATTTTGGATAAGAGATTAGCTCCTTTAATGTTCCGTGTTGAAGAAATTCTATCATTTTGAAAGACCATTGTAGTAAGTCGAATCTTCAGATCTTAAAATATGCATTGAAGAAGCCTGTGATGTCGAGTTGAAGTTATCAACGCAGAAGTGTAAATCAAGCTAATAATTCTCTGTTTGACACCAAGAGGAAGTACATATACGAATTGATTAGAAGTATAATGACCAAACTGATTGTAGAATTGATCTTGTTTGGGCGGGTATATTCCCCACATATAAAGGAGATATGTACATGTAGTAACATTGAAGGCAATAATCCTTCGTAGCTTTGTGTTAGAGTAAAGATGAAAGGTATTCAGTTTCCATGGAGAAGTTTGATTCCTACTTCCATAGTGTGGTTTTGTTCTCGAATCAAGAGTTCAATTCTTGTTCCTGTTCTAACAAAAGGGGTTTAATAGATGAAATTTGAGGACATATGAGAGCATAGATAGAGAGTGAGAATACAATGTAATCAATAGAGGAATTGTGACTAAGGTTGAAATAAGAATGGCAGAGGAATAGACTGCGGGGATAAGAATGTACGGATGCCTTAATCATGGTCAAAGGCCCGCACTAAATCCCAGCCGTCAATTTCACTTTCAAATGCTTACATCAAAATCAACTACGGGGGTTGAGTGTTTGTTAATCCGCGTGATAGTTGAAGGGCCATAGATCGTCAGATTGAATGGTAGGATCAACGACGTAGAGTGAAGCGCATGTGCAAAAAAGGGAAAGTCAATGTGGGACCAGTTGTTGTTCAATTGTTGAGTAGACCCAAGAAGTGTATGGATGTGAGTTTATTTTATTTCGAGTCCAGTCTTGTGCATTCAGGTGGGACCGATGTTCATTGGCATATTATATGTTAAAGTGTTGTTAGGATATTGGTGGGGTTTTTTGTTTAATCCCACAATGTAAATGCTTCTGATTTGTATAGCTGGTCCATAACCCACAGGTTCATGGTAATGTTATTCTAAAAACCAAGGAAATTACCTTTAGGTGGTTTTTCCTGCGTTAAAGTGGTACTAGAGCAAGGATGTTCTTGGTTATGGAGATTTATGATTACAAAGGTATGAAAGTTCGTAGTAGTTGAATGAATAGAAAAGTTGGCATAAGACTACAACAGTAAGACTGTAGGAAGAACTTTTGGAAGTTCTTAGAGATTATAGTAAAACCTCATTCTAGCTGAAGCTTGGAATATATAGGGATAGAGGAGTCCTTAAGAGAAGTGAGTGTGAGTGTAGTAACCAAATAGAGAGAAAGAAAGATTGCTCAGTCAAGTTCTAAAGAAAAAGAGTACTTGGAAACTAGGCAAAGGAGAAGCTTGGTGGCAAGATCAACTCAGAAGCTCTCATAGAAGAGAAGATGGCTATGGAAAGTCATATGGAAGGTTCAAAAGAATGCTAAAAGGTGAAGGAAAAGGGTGCTAAAACAGTCCGTAGGAAACAAATGAGTCAAGCAAAGCTTGACAAGGAGATGGATGAGATAAGACAAGAACTCGATGTGTTAACAATGGTGCTAGAGGAAAACCAAAGACTAGGTTGGGTATTAAAGAAGATGCCAGTGAAGTGCCATAAGTTACAAAGAAGGCTACGACAGAGACAACTGAAGCGGTTGATGGAAAACCTGAAAGACACAGAGTCATAAATGGATGTTTCCATTTGTGAAGTAGAACAAGGTGAAATTCTCGGTGAAAAGGATAATGGGAGATCAACTGAAGATCTCATGGAATATTAGAATAGCTCAGAACAATTCGAATATATGTTGACAAGGGAAGTAGATGAGGCTATGAAGCCTTGTGTTTTTAAATCTCATAGTTTGTGTGTGTTTGCAGGATGTGTAGAAGATGATGGAAAGTCTGGTGAAACTGTCACAAAGATGAATAAATCTCTTGAGGTGAAGTATGATGGAGAAGGCATTTTAGAGGAGGAAGATGCTAAATTATTGCAGCAGAAAGAATTCATAGATGATTTTATGTTTCGTGTAAGAGAGTGAGTTGAAGTTGTTATGAACTAGAAGCGTAATGAAAATGTTGTAATGTTATTCCAAGGAGGTAAACCAATGAATTTGTTTAATGAAATTGATGAAACAATTTTGCAATGTGATGGTAGAAAACAGGATAACTCAAGAGGATTGTCAGAAAAAGAATGAAGTTGAGAATTAAGGTTGTGATGAAATGATGGAAAGATTTCACATGGAAATAGAGTTCTTGGAAGGATTTCTCAAGGAACCTGAAGGAGAAACAAAGTTTTGAGAACCTGGTAAAGAAGAGATTGCGGTTACCATGCATGATAAGGATGAAAAGTCTCTAACTTTTATATAGTTAAGTGAATGTTTTGACTCTTCAATTAATAATGTGGTTGTAGGTATGGAAGACAACATTAATAAATATGATGTTGAAATCAGAGAAATTGAGCAAAGATTATTTGAAGATGAGATGAAAGATCAGGAGCAATAAGAAAGTTATGTCCTTAGATACATGAAGGAAATAGAAGTATTAATCCAGCAGGATAAAGAAGGAAGAAACCAACAATTTAAAAGAGATAATCAGCAACATGAGAGTAAATTTGAGAAAAGAAGTAGATTGTGGGAGTATAGTAATTGGCACCAGAATGAAGAGTGTGAGATTAGTCTTGCAGTAATGAGAGCAGAAGTAGATATATTACTGAAGTGGCTGCAAAGAAAGACAAATGAAGATCAAAGATACAGATGGAGAACGAAGAAGCGGGTCAAGTGGAAGCTATTGCAACAAAAGTGGAATGGCAAGCTGATAAACGAGTTGAGAGGACTTAAACAAATTCATATTTATTTGTTAGAGAAGGAGATACTCAAAGTAATGGAGTCACAAGAAAGAGGATCCACTGAAATCCAGAAGGTCTATGATGGGAGATTGGTGGTTGAGGCATCAAAAGAGGGTGAAAGGTATTGTATTTTAAAAACTAATAATTTGTTGATGAATGCAGGTACAATATTGGATGAGAAATTTGTTACAATAGGGACAGTCAATGACTATAGTTGTGATCAAGAAGAAGTTCTTGATTATTCTTCATTACATAAAGTTGAGTGTCTAGTGCATTTTGAGAAGGAAGTAGCAGAAAAAGAGCTAGAGGTCGAATAATATAAGACTAGAGAAATCGAAACGGAAGGAGGAGAAGGCACTACAGAAAACATCAATCGTATTGAAGTAATTGACAAAGAGGAATTACTTCAAGGAATTGGTGGAAGTAATTTCTGTAAAAGCTGATGGAATCTGGTTGACAAATTGAGTGATGCTGGTGATGGTGAGCTTTCAGATTTAGCTCTTTTTAATTTCAACACTACCGAGTCAACTAATAAAACTATAAGTGTTGATGTAGAGCTAGTTCGAAACCCATTCGAAATTCAAGGACTAGAAAAGTGGGCATTCGAGTTTCCACTTGCGGTTCACAAGTCTATATTTCTAGAGGTAAAGATGGTGTGACATGGAAAGTTTAGAATCATGTTCAAAAATTCTCTAAAAATACTATTATGGGAATTCTATGCAAAGTTACAGAATGGAATTGATACTTTAAAAGATCGGTGGAAAAACAGAGTTTGGAATCCTGGAGGAAGCAAATCAGTGAGACTTGTGGCTGTCGCATTATTACAAAAAAGTGACATACCTCATAGACAGGAGTCTATGGAATCTTTTCTACATGGGGATTCTGATGCAGGAGCATCCTGCTCAAATGTCATTATTTATTTGGTTGATTTAGGGGGGTGATGTTTTCTCAATTATTTTATAAATTATGTACATTTTAAGAGAAAAATATGAGTGTGTGGTTTATTGTAAATATTATCTTATAATTTAGAATATGAGAGGAGTTGGGTTGTATAGATATGTTAGGGATTATGAGCTCTTTGAATAGAAATTAGTTGAGTCAAAAGAGCGATAAGATATTTTAGGGATTTAGTTGAGTGACCTATGGAGAAAATAATGAATTTAGAATAATCCAGAACTATGTAATTAATTATATAAATGTAAGCCTGCATATGAGGATAGAGAGGATAAAGAGGATAGGGAGAAGTAGCGATAAAGGAAAAGACAGAGATGGGTGTGAGGAAATGTGTGAGGGCCATTCAAATGTAGAAATCAGGCCAAGTATTTTATGTATATAGTTTGATTAATGAAAGAAAGTTTTCATTAGGTTATTTCATCTTGGATGATTGTTGATTGATTGAATTCTTGTTGAAGTTTTGGATAACAGATTAGCTCCTTTAATATTCTGTGTTGAAGCAATTCTATCATTCTGAAAGACCATTGTAACAAGTCAAATCTTTCGATCTAAAAATATGCATTGAAGAAGATTATGATGTCGAGCTGAACTTATCAATGAAGAAGTATAAATCAATATGATAATTCTCTATTCGACAGCAAGAGGAAGTACATATACGAATTGATCAGAAGTATAATGACCAAACTAGATTGTTGAATTGATCTGGTTTGTGCTGGTATATTCCCCACATATAAAGGAGATGTGTACATGTAGTAACATTGGAGGCAATAATCCTACGTATCTCTGTGTCAGAGTAAAGATGAAAGGTATTCAGTTTCCATGGAGAAGTTCAACTCCTACTTCCATAGTGTAGTTCTATTCCTGAACCAAGAGTTCAATTCTTATTCATGTCCTAACAAAATGGGTTTAATAGATGAAACCTGAGGATGTATGAGAGCATAGGTAGAGAATGAGAATATAATGTAATCAATAGAGGAATTGTGACTAACGTTGAAATAAGAATGGTGGAGGAATAGATTGCAGGGAATAGGAGTGTAAGGATGCCTTAATCATGGTTGAAGGCCCGCACTAAATCCCAGCCGTCGATTTCACCTTCAAACACTTATGCCACAATCAACTACGGTGGTTGAGTGTTTTTTAATATGTGTACTAGTTGAAGGGTCGTAGACCGTTAGATTGAATGGTATGATTAATGGTGTAGAGTGAAGCACCGGTGCAAAAAAGGGAAAGTCAATGTGGGACTAGTTTTTGTTCAATTGTTATTCAATTGTTGAGTGGACCCGAGAAGTGTATGGACACGAGTTTATTTTATTTGGGGTTCAGTCTTGTGCATTCAAGTGGGACCGATGTTCGTTGGCAAATTATATGTTAAATCTCTATTAGGAGATTGGTGGTGTTTTTTTGTTTAAACCCACAATGTAAACACTTCTGATTTGTATAGGTGGACCATAACCCATAGGTTCACGGTAATGTTATTCTGAAAAATAGTGAAATTGCCTTTTGGCGGTTTTTCCTACATCAGTGAACTTTATGGAGTCAGACTGATTATTAAGATGCTCGAAGAAATGATCTAACTTTTCAGCCCCATGTTGCCATATGGAGCATGTGTCATCAACAAATCTTTTCCAAAGCTTAGGTTTAAAAGCAGCTAAAAATAAGGCTTTGGATTCAAAGTCTTCCATGAACAGATTTTCAACAATGGGGGACAGGGGAGAACCCATGGCCACCCCACAGGTTTGTTCATAGAACTCACCTTAAAAACAGAAAAAGGTAGAAGTGAGGCAAATCTCAAATAATCATGTCCGAATCGGTAACGCGAAATATGAAATCAAGGGCATCCTTGATGGAGATGCTAGTGTACAGGGAAACAACATCAAAACTGACAAGACTATCTCAAGGATGAAATTTCATCTCCTGTAATTCACTAAAAATAAATAAATTTTATATTTGAATTTAATATTATTTGATATTTAAAAAAAATGTATATTTAAATTTTAATAACATTATAGTAATTAAATATATAGAAATAATAAATTTATTGTAGAAAAATGTCTTTTATATTTTAATTTTTGAAATTTGTATTTATTTTTTCATTGTTTGTAGCAGTGAAAATTAGGATCCACAATGAGTTCCGTATACAAAAAAAGAATGTTCTTTATAATGCTAACATTAGTTTATTTTATAAATCTTGAGGTGCATCATACTCCCACCACATACCAAGCTACATTGGCCGAGTGATGTCGTCAGATCTATTCTATTCCATTCAGATGAATCGACTGCCAATATCTATATTTTCACCGAGGGATGTCGTCAGCTCTGTTCTATGTTGTTCACACGAATTGTTGCCAATATTTATATTTGCAAATGCGTCGGGACCAATGTTCAAATTTGAACCCTTCCTAGCCCTTCTTTGGGCTCGTGGCCCTTCCTAGAAGGGCTGAAAAACAATTACCCTTCGAAAAAATTTAAAATATCAAAATCACGCATCAATCGTGAAGGTTAGATTAAATTTCTGTATTTGAAAAGAAAGGAAATATTTTTATTAATCTAGCAATATTTTTTAAAGTTTATGATATATTGTAGTCTTGAAAAACACATAAGTCACTTTGACCAGTGATATTTTCATAGAAGAGGCCACTCTGAGTTCGGAAAACCTCATACAAGTTACTAATTATATCATGATTTGGGGACATTTCCCCGTCGTCCCCAACATACACTGGCATGATGTAACCTGCAACAAAGAGACATGCAACAGTCATGGCGTTATTACACCTAGCACAGTGGGCAGAGTGCATTGAATACCCATTCAATAATTTTGCGTGTTATCTCGCGCCTCCTCGATTATCCTTGAGCGCTCTTTCCCTGCATCCATTTTTCCATTTTTCGTTTGAATTGAAGATTATCATTCAACGCTAGAATGTAAGTTATTCCTCATTATCCTCCTTATATATTCATTTTCATTTGGTTTTTCATTCTATGAATTCTTTAATACAATGCTCCTTTAAGTAATGACATCCTTCGTGGTCACACAATGTATCTTTTGCACCATAGAATCCACACCCTAGGAAATCAACATTGTGGCCAAATACCCTAAATGTAATTGCTTGAATCCTTCCATCCCATGCATGGGTGTTGAAGTTGTGTTTTGCATCAACATTGCTAATGGTGGAAATTTTTATCGTCATAATTATATGCATTTTCCAACTATGAAAAGAATATCTATCTTATACCAAGGGTATTGGACCCCACAATTATACCACTCTCATTCAAAATCTTTCTTGTTTTTCTTTGTTGCTTCAATCCATACATATTTATTGTCCAAGTACCATTTTTCATGAAGTGTTTTTACTCTCTCATAAAGTTGCAAGCTTCCTTGAATGTTACAAAGCATAATCCAACAAAGCAATGGATAACCTACGGAATCTATGGAATCAATAAATATGTAGTCAAATCCTATGGAATCTTGCTAAAGTTGAATTTTGTGTGCCATGATCTTGCTAAGGGATTTATAATTAATTAATTTACTTATTCTATTGTTTTTATCTTTTTAATAGGTGTAAATCTTGAAAAATGTTTCCTATTTGTCGCCAAAAGAAGGATAAAAAGAAATTGTCAATTATTGATGCATTTGGCCTTCCACAACATTCTGACCAACCATGTAATATTAAAAATGAAGTTTATGTTAATCTATATTAATATGACGAATAAAATAGTGTAGATATTGTTGAAAGAGAAAACCCATAAAAAAAAATGCAAAATTATATTCAAATCTAAATGGAATACAAGAATTTCGTGGGCTTATGTTGCAAAACATTGTAATGGTAATGAAAGGATAAAATGTTCTTAATGTGTTAAATTTAAAAGAGATACTCCATTTTCAAAAGAGGGAAGTACCACTCTTCAAGTTAGTGGTCTAAATGGGCATGCAAAATCAAAAGCTCTAAATTCTATTTAGAACATTTGGAGGGAGAAAGCAAACAAAGTAATATTCCAATCACTAAACATGTAATACTAATGGTAGATGTTGAGAAAGAGAGAATTATCTTAGTGATTTAAAACATGTATTTTTCTTCTATGCATGATTTATATTTATAAATGTATAACTAAATATGTGACTTGAATAGGTATAATTTAATTCCACTCGTGCTTCTAAGATACGAATATTTTGCATACACAAATACAACATCAAGAGAAGAGTTTCTTCAAATTGTTAAAGAGTTGTATTCGAACAAACTAAAAGAAGTGATTTTAGATAGCCCATTTTACTCAATTTTAGTTGATGAAATTAGTGATTGAATTATGGAACACCAACTGGATACATGTTTGCTTAAAATAAAGGATGGAACGACTCAATGTATGTATGATGTAGTAAGAACTCTTTTAGTAGAAGTGGATCTATCTTTGTTGAATTTTATTGGTTTTGGTTTGGATTGTGCATCTTCCATGGGGGTATTCATGAAGATTCGTTTTCTAAACTTCATCTAGATCATCCTCATTTATTATATATCCATTGCATAGCTCAATAGGAAGAATTAGTGACTAATGAGGCTTCGACTCATTTTCCAGAGTTGTAATATATTGATAAATTTGGAAACAAAGTTTATTCATGCCTTGGGAAATCAACTAAACGACATGGAGTATTGAAAGAGCTAATATATTCATTTCAAATCGCTAATTTAGACGTCTTACAAATTCATAAAATTAGCTGGCTCTCTAGAGGAAAGTTCATGGAAAGATTTGTTAGACTCATGCATTCTTTGTTAAAGGATTGGGAGTTGGGGGGGGGGGGGGGGAGAATGTATGTTGGAAACAATATTTCAAGTGAAATTTTGCATTCATCTACATACAAATGTGTTCATTGAATTAAATAAGTTGAACCAAAGATTCCAAGAGGATCATGTTGATATTACATTTACTGGCAGTACTTTAGATGTTTCTATTAGCATGTTTGTAAACGATTTTTGGGAAACATTTTTGATGTGGGTGCAGTGAAAATGCCTTCTCTTTTAGTTAAAGCACGAGGAACCATTTTGCCGATAGCATAGGTATTATACATTTACATCCATTGAGGTTTAAAATTTTCCCAATTTTGAAAATATCAGGGACACTAGATGATTATATTATTTTGTGAAATTGTTTTGTTGAAAGGTGATTGAATATTTAGATAGGAGATTCATAGATTTACATGTATTTAATGCTTCTAAGTTTTTCACTCCTCAAAATTGTTATGAATAAGTGAACGATATAAACTATCGAACAAAAGGATGGTCAAAATGTTTATGTGAAAAATGTAGTATTGCGGAATCATCTATTATTTATGTGAAAAATGTTGCATTGGGGAATCATCTATTGTGGATACTACGAGATGTTTGGGTGAAATTGATGAATTTAATTGTACTATTTCTAAGTCATACCCTAAAAATAATATGTATGAAGGAACCTATGTGGAGATGAACCTAAATGGTTTAAAGGCTTTCCATATTTGATGTAATTATGGCACATTATTTTCATTATCCCAATAACCACATCCGTGTGTGAAAGAAGATTCAAAAAACTGAACAGGATAAAAAACTGATAGATCAAGGCTTTCATTAGAGACACTATATGTTAATGTTTCTATCTCCTAATTAGTGCACCTCATGCTCTAAATGAGGTAGATTTGAATGCTATTATGATGTATGGAAACAAATGAAAACTAGTAAGTCATTTCCATTGGGAAAATAGATTTATATTTTCGATGATGTAAGTCCAAATACTTTTGAATATGATCAAATGAATAGAAGAAACACATATTTACTAATTTTTTCCTTATTTACTAAGTTATATTCAGATTTTATATTGTTTTACTATAGATACTCTTTAAATTTTAAAGATTTAGAAGCACATTATTTCATTTTGGAATTGTTTTTAAGAAGAGTTTATTTAATATACACCTCTCAGTAGAAGTGAAACTTCTTTTATAACCTTTCATATTTGAAGGGTTAAATGAATAAATATCCTTCCAAATGAAATTAAGAACAACCCTTCAAATTTGATCATTGGTTAGGACTACTTCAAGTACTTAGCTAATTTCCCAATTTCCCTAATTCTCCTATCACCAAATTTAAGATTCCACATAATACGCCTCCATAATGAATTTCATGTGCTATGAACTAACTAACGTTTTTCCTTGACAGGCGTGGCCACCAAAATTCCTTAGGTGAGCATTGTGTTCTTATAGAGTCTTGAATGTATGAATGTACTGCATATGCCATCAGTCACTAATGTACTTACTGTAAATGTGGACTGGTCCTTTGGGCTGTGGGAGATTAAGATACACACAATCGATTGAAACATTCAAATTTAATTTCTAGATTTTTTTTTCAATATTTATTTACGTACATGGGTTTTGAATTCCCTCTTTTGTGTTTCTATGTTGTGTTTGTATTGGTCAAACTTTATCGTCGTCGATGTTAAGAAAATTTCAAGAGGGCAAAAGAGCTTAGAAATCGGTTGCGGCAAAGTAGGCAAAGTCAACCTCAGTTACAGAAAGGTAAATTTTATGTTGCCGGGAATATTGCTGAAATTTACTTATGTAATGCTAAAACCATAACGCAATTGACCACACTTTATATTATATGTCAAAACATAAATAAATTACATTTACATGATAAATGGATGCTGTAGAGATTCCCCAAATTTACTCAAATTTACTTGTGTAATATTAAAACCATAACACAATTGACCACACTTTATATGATATGTCAAAACATAAAGAAATTACATTCCCGTGATGAATGGAGGTAGCAGCTCCAAGTGAAGAAAAACACAACAAACTTATTTAGATTCACGCATTACTGGGTTGTGGAGTAAACGCTTGCAAGACTCCCTAAAAGTGGTTTTCACGCGCCCACCAATATTTCCTACCCGATTTTCTCTTCACTACCTCTCAGAATCTCACTCTCTAACTTGACCAACATGTGCAACATTACAAATGGATTTTACTTGCATATTTATCCTAACATACAAATTTGACATTAATTACATGACAGAGAAAATATTTAATACGCAACATGGGCGATTTTACATACTAAATGATTTTCTGAACTTGCAAGTGTTGTGGAGTGTGGGAAACAATCGTGGAATAAATGTTTGCCCATATCTATTCAATAAAATTCATTAGATGCCTTAACTTCTGTGATGTGTTGCGGAATGGTCCACTCTGAACTTTTGTTCTAAGTTTTGTCCTTCTGCCTGCAAACAAAATCGCAACCGTGTAGTGGTTGATTGAGCAAACATGGTGTTTGTTAGTGTGTTAAGGTGGTGGTTTGGATTATTAATTCCAACACTCCCCCTTAATCGCAACTACTGCCATTGACAATTCCCAAACTATCTCTAAGATAAACAAAACATTCTCATGCCGATGGCTTTATGAAAATATTAGCAAACTATTCCTGTGACCTGCAATGCTGCAACACATTTTCATCATTGTTAATCAACTCTCTAATAAAATGATATTTAGCATCAATATGCTTGGTCCTCTTGGGAAAAAATCTTCTTTGACAATGCAATTACGGATGGGTTGTCGTAGAAAATAGTTGTCACTCCCTTTTGGTCGCGACGAATATCCTTCAACATCCTTCTCATCCAAGTTGTCTGACACGTTGTTGTTGTTGCGGAAACATATTCAGCTTCTGTTGTTGACAACAAAATGATTGGTTACTTCTTGGGAGCCCATGAAATGGCTCCGAAATCTAAATGAAAAACATATCTTGATGTGCTCTTTTTGTCTTCGACACTTCCTGCCCAATCACTGTTAGTGTAACCAACCAGCCTGAAATCACTTGTTGTGGTGTACAAAACTCCATATTGCTTTGTCCCATTGACATACCTTAGAATCATTTTCACTGCTTGCCAATGTGTCTGCTTGGGTGTCTCCATGAACCTCAACACCAAACTCACTGCATAATTATATCTGGCTTAGTGGGGGTCAAATACATCAAGCTACCTATCATACTTTTGTATAATGTTGGATTGACATTGTTGCTACAATCTTCTTTGCTCAACTTCAACCCCATGACAGTTGGAGTTGGTGCTATCTTGTTGTTCTACATTTTAAACCTCTCCAAAATGTCAGCTACATACTTTGCTTGAGAGATAAAAATGTTGATTTTTTTTTGCTTCACTTCTATGCCCAAAAAATATCTTAGCAACCCCAAGTTATTCATTTCAAATTCATTCTTCCTGACTTCTTTGAAATCAGCGATGGGAAATTCATCATTGCCTGTAAAAATTAAATCATCTACATATAAGACAATATTGAGAATATTACCATCATTCTCTTTGATGTAGAGAGTAGGCTCACCATCACACTTGTTGAAACCATTATCCAACAAATAAGCATCTATCCTGTTGTACCATGCACGTGGTGCTTGCTTCAGCCCATAAAGAGCTTTCCTCGATTGATACACTTTGTCTTCTTGGCCTTCTACCTCATAATGTGGCAGTTGCACAACATACACTTCCTCTTTCAGCACTCCATTTAAAAATGTTGATTTTACATCCATTTGATACACTTTCCATTTATGTTGCGCGATAATCGGCACAACTGTACGTGCTATCTCCATCCTCACGACTAGTGTGAACGTCTCCTCATAATCTCTTCCATGTTGTTGCTTGTATCCTTTGACAATTAGTCTTGCTTTGTGCCTTTCAATCTTCCCATCGACATTGCTCTTGGTCTTATAGACCCACTTCACTCTAATGACTTCTTTTCCTTGCGGAAGGTTCACTAACTGCCACGTGCCATTCCTTTCTATTGATTTTATTTCTTCCTCCATTACCGCAACTCATTTTTCATCTTTGACTGCATCTTCAAAAGGGATTCGGTCATCTACATGATGAAACAAAGAAAATAATGAATTTAGACCAGCGCTGCTATCAAGCTCATCTTGCTCATAAATTTCATCTAAATTTCTAAATTTTCCTCTTCTTATGCCTGCTAAAGATGGGTTTGACATGTCACTTGGTGTTGCGCTTTGTGGTGTGCTTGGAGAAGCACTTGCTTGACTGTGTGATGATGTCGTATTATTTGTTGATGGTGCTCCTTGTTGCCTACTTTGTTGCACTTGAATAGGAGTAGAGGAAGTGACTGGTGAATACTTGTTTTTGTTAATTCCTCTTTGTCGTCATGTCGTATACAAGCTTTGACATTGATTGTCTTCTCTAAACTTCCATCCCATGCTTCCTCTTCATGAACTGCACATCTTTGTTGATTATGACCTTCTCGGTTGATGGATTGTAAAGCTTGTATGGACTGGATTCATCACTGTATCTAAAAAATATGCATTTTTCTCCCTTGCTCTCCAACTTCTTCCTCAACACATCCAGGACATGTGCATATGCCACACATCGAAAAAATCTCATGTGAGTGACACTATGCTTTCTTCCACTCCATGCCTCTTCAGGAACCATGTTCTGGATGCTTTTGGTTGGACATCTCTTCAAGATATATGTTGCACAAGTGACAGCTTCAATGCAATAATCATTTGGAAAATGTTTTTCCTTCAACATACCCCTTGACATTTCCATAATGGTCCTATTCTTCCTTTCCACCACACCATTTTGCTGAGGCGTATATCTTGTTGTAAATTGCTTGTGAATTCCATGCTCCCCACAAAATTGAAGGAAGTCATTTGAGATGTATTCGCCACCTCTGTCAGTTCTGAGGACTTTGATGTAGTGTCTTGTTTGCTTCTCAACAAGAGCTTTGTATTGGCGAAATTGCTCAAACAATTCACTTTTTTGTTGGAGGATATAGACCCATGTCTTCCTTGTGTAGTCATCTATGAAGGTTAATAGATTGTTGTTGCCACCAATTGATGGTGTCTGCATTGGTCCACATAAATCTAAGAGGACAATCTCTAAGGGTGATTTTTTCCTTACTGACTTTCCTGCTGGAAATGTCTCTCTATGTTGCTTGCCCAAGATGCATCCTTCACATAGGTTGTCTGGATTTTCTATGAGTGGTAATCCCTTCACCATGCCTTTCTTATGCAACAAATTCAAACCTGCAAAGTTGAGATGACCAAATTTCAAATACCATAACCAGTTTTCATCTTTGACCTCTGCTTGATAGTTCACTTGTGTGACAGTTGCCTTTTTTCTTCCATCCTCTTGTGAGTTCATTGATAGTTGTGCTTGTGCATCTTCTTCTTTCAAATCTGATCTTATCTTTAGGGAAAAATTATATTATTTGTCATCTGAACCTTTGCAATCAGTTGTCTGCTTGGAGACCTATCCAAAATTGTGCATACATCATTCTTGAAGAAAACATTATAGCCCTTTTGCGTGAGCTGTCCAATGCTTATGAGGTTATGCTTCAGACTAGGGACAACAAACATTTGAGATGTACTGATTTTCTCCCTTCTTTGTTAAGATATTAACTCTTCCTTTTCCCATGACAGAGACTTTGCTATCAATCCCTGATGTCACTTCAGATTTCACACTTTCATCTAGATTGGAAAACATTTCTATGTTCCCTGACATATGCTTGCTACACCCTCAATCTAGATATCATATATCACTTTGTTTTTCTTGTGCTACATTACAAGCTAAAAAAATCCTATCATGGTTCTGATTTTCTTTTGTGAAATTTACACTTGGTTTGTTACTAATGTCATACTGCTTCTTTCTACATTCAATTGCATAATTACCATACTTCTTACAGTAGTGACATTGAACTTGAGATTTATCATACCTCTAACTTTGTGCTTGATTTTGGCTTGGGCCTTGACTTGGATTTTGATTGCTACCACTTCCACTTGAGCTTGAAGGGTTGCTTCTTCCACCTCTGTGTGGGCTTCTTCATCTTCCTTTAGCATATGATCTTCCTCTGCCTCTACCTTGACCAAATGAAACTTGCGTATTAAAGGCATGCTCAAATGAGGAGGTTGTTGCTCTATTTAGTCTATGTTCATGAGAAATCAGTGATGCATGAAGCTTATCCACTGAGAACTACGAGGGATCCTTTGTTTCTTCTATGGCCACAACAATGGCATCAAATGAGGAGGTTGTTGCTCTATTTAGTCTATGTTCATGAGAAATCAGTGATGCATGAAGCTTATCCACTGAGAACTGCGAGGGATCCTTTGTTTCTTCTATGGCCACAACAATGGCATCAAACCTTGTTGGCAAACTTCTCAAAACTTTCTCAACTATTCTCCTTTGTTCAAGTGTCTCACCATGAGACCTAATTTGAGTAACCAACCCAATTACATGTGTAGAAAATGAGTCTACATTCTCAGACTCTTTCATACAAAGTGTTTCAAAATCTCTTCTCAACATTTGCAGTTTTTCTATCCTGACTTTTTCTATGCCTTGGTAGGCTCTCTGGAGGGTGTCCTATTCTTGCTTGGACTTTGTTGTTGCTGCAACCATTGGGAAAATACTTTCATGAATTGCTTGGAAAATATAAAATAGGGCTTTTGAATCCTTATTCCTATTGTCCCTTAACAAATCTCTTTCTTCTTGAGACAAGGCATTGTATGTTGCTGCATCTGTTGGTTCTGGAAAACCATTTTCCACCAAATCCCAAATGTCTTGAAATGAAAACAGGGCCTTATTTGTAATAGCCCAATAATCATAATTTTTGCCATTAAATTGAAGTATCTAAGGATTAGTCATCTTGTGCTTTATTTTTCCACATGCTAAAAACAATTTTCCCTCAAAACATTTTTTAATTGCACAGGGACTCAATTAAAACATAGAGTTCACCCACGACAAAACAGAGTAAAATAAAAGAGGTTGCAGAAATTCACTTGTGTAAGATTAAAACCATAACGCAACTGACCACACTTTATATTATATGTAAAAACATAAAGAAATTACATTCTAGTGATAAATGGAGGCTGCAACCCCAAGTGAAAAAAAACACAACAAACTTATTGTGATTTAAGCATTACTAGGTCACAGAGTAAAGTTCTATAAAACTCCATAAAAGTGAAAAAAACACAACAAGCTTACTGTGATTTAAGCATTACTGGGTCGTAGAGTAAACTTCTGTAAAACTCCATAAAATGGTTTTCACGCACCCACCAATATTTCCTCCATGATTTTCTCCTCACTAACTCACAAACTCTCACTCTCTAACTTGCCCAACATGCACAACATTACAAATGACTTTTACTTGCATATTTATCCTAACATACAAATTTGACATTAATTACAGGACAGAGGAAATATTTAATATGGAACATGGGCAATTTTACATAGTAAATGATTTTCTGAACTTGTTGGGGTTGTGGAGTGTGGGAAACAGTTGCGAAATGAATTTTTTCCCATGTCTATTTAATTAACTTCATTAAATGTATTAACTCCTGTGATGTGTTATGGAATGGTCCACTCTAAACTTCTGTTCTGACTTGTGTCCTGTCTGTAAACAAAATCGCAACCGTGCAGTGGTTGACTAAGCAAGCATGGTGTTTATGAGTGTGCTAAGGCGGTGGTTGGGATTATTGTTTCCAACAATTGTTCCATTCTTTTTCTAAGGTTTCATGCTAAAATTTCATGTTGTGATAACAATCCCACGCTTGCTAGCCTATCAAAAACTTAGATTCAACGAAGCGAAATTTCATATTAGCAATTGTGCAACGCAGGATTCCTTTGGAAGGTATTTTAAGCTCATAATTCTTTTCTTTTTCTTCTTTTTGAGTTTGTTGAGTGTTATTTTGAAATATTTGTTCCATTGTTTTTAACTGAATTTTGTTGTAGGTTGTTGATGGTGGTCGCAACGTTTGGTTCATTAGATAATTTACTAGTGAAAAATTTGTGCTTTACCCTTTCTTGAACTAAAACTTTCATAGATCATTGATTTGTCATCTAAATATTACTGATATTTACCTTTTTTCGAGTAAACTTTTGTCAAATCGTTCGCCCACCAAAAGGTTACCACTCTCTACCTATTTTCAGGGAAGGCTTTACCAAATCATTGTCTTGCCCAAATGTTGTGCCCTTTTAGCTAGCAATTTTAATGGAAATCTGCTAAGCTTGCCAAGTTGCCACTGCCTCGTGATGTAGTTGTCAAAATCGTGAATTTCATTGTTCAAGATATTAATTAAAATTTGCCAGGCATTTGTTGCATTTCTGAATGTTTTACCAGTAAAATAAAATGAAGTAGAGCGTTAGTGGAGAATAGTCAAGTAAATTAACTCCAGTGGTTGTTGCATTTCATAACATGTTCGAAAGTTTTAGAGTGCCTTCGAGGCAATGCTAATTCGTAGGTGCAATATATGAATGAGAGTGTGTCACGTCTCTTAATTCTAGGTTCCTTGTAAATGTGTTAGAAAACCTGCACAGATGAATCTAGCTAGTAAAGGTTGAACACACAGCTTTGCAGAGCAAAAACATTAAAAGAAAATCGAAAGAAGAAAAGAATGATTCATTAGAAAATATGTTAAAATGCTCATTATATAGCATTACTGGGTGAAGATCCCAAGGTAATGAACTATAGTGGGTGAAGATCCCAAGGTAATGAACTATAGTTGTGATCAATGAGAAGACTCAACACCTACAACAAGTTCCGGAGATAACTAGTCAGTTGCAGAGTTAAAGAAGGAGCAAATCAAGGAGTAAATCATGCAAAAGGAATCTTTCATGCAATCCCATGCTCTAACTTAGAGTCCGCATGTAGATGTGTAGTAGTTGCATGTAGTTGCATGCTCTAACTAAGAGTATGCATGCAGTTGCATGTAGTTG
>APFE031262853.1:0-54821 GCA_000404065.3 Pinus taeda | reverse complement strand
GTTTCTTTTGAGAAGAACTCCCCTAGCTATCACTCTATGTGGTTAGATCCAATGATAGATGATTGAAAGTTCTTCCACCCTTAGATCCCAGTGTTTTAACTGTGAACTGAATGTTGATTTGTGTAACTGTTAAATTTAACCTATGGCTAGAAATCCATGATAAATAGTTAATGACTAAGCTAGATTTTAGAGATATTATTCAATTGTGGATCATCTTCTTATTATCAATATCATTCTAGACAAGTATCATGATAATAAAACTGATCTATTTTGTTATGTCATTGACTTTAGAAAAAAAATTGATATTGTTATGAGGATGAACCTATAGAAAAGATTAGAGGAAATAATAGTTCCTCTTGAGCTGAGTAGCATTGTGACAAGATTGTATCAGAACATAATTTCCAAGCTTAGGACCAAGGAAGGTTGGTCAAAAGTAACAAGGGTGTCTTTTTCCCCTCCTATTTTTGGTATACATTGATAAGATAGAAGCATGTTTGGAAGAAAAAAATTGTGTTGATCACATGTTCACTAGTATAGTCATTACTTTTTTCCTTTATGATGATGATATTGTCTTTTGGATACAATTCAATACAACCTTAATAAGATACTAGGAAACCTTAAATGTTTCTATGCCAAGATGGGTATAAGTATTAATACTAACCAAACAAAATTCATGATAAGAAAGCCCAAAAAGGTCACATATGACACTTTGATATATTACAACAACAACTTGGACAAAGTTCCTTCATACAAATATTTGGGAATTGACAACCATCACAAGTCAATTGGAATTATAGCCTTAGGAAAGTGATAAATGGAGGTTGGACAACTTATTATGCCCTTGAAAAGAGTTGCAAGTTAGCATATATTTTGATATTGGACAAAAATAAATTCCTCTTTGAGACTCTTGTCACCCGTATTAAGTTATACGGATGTGAGATGTGGGTTTGTAGCATCTCTAGAGAGGCATGGAGGAATATAGAACAAATCTAAAAGAAATTTATAACATACAAACTTATGTTTTAAAGGAAATTCACTCTATTCTATGCTCCTCATCGAATCAATCATTTCTCCCACTGAAAGCATGGCTACGACTAGGTATCTTAAGTATTAAAGGAGGATAAACAACACGGAAGACAAGAGGTTTCCTAAAAAAAAGTCTTGTTCCAACTAAAACCACCACTTTTAGCTCAAGTAGGGATGGGATAACATTGCTCGGTCTTAGCTATTCCATTGGGTGATAAAGGAGGAGATCATTCTACGGAATAAGGATATTATTAGAAATATTGTTACATCAAAGTTTAAGTATACATATTTAGCTAAGTTAGAGGGGAAAAGGAGGTAATATATTATAAGGAGGTGATCAACCCAAATCTTACAAATAAAAAATCTCGTCATCTTGGCTAGTGTAAAGAAGAAAGAAAACATTACTAAAATAAGAAAAATTATCGCGGGCTCCATAGTGTAACTAGTAATTAGTGAATTTCCTGAACACCATGGGTTGAAAGAGTTTTCCATCTATGTGACACATGGAAGGTTGAGTATGAAAATAATTTTCTCTTAGATTATAGGAAGTATACTCACATTAGGTCTAATTTTCAAAATATTCATCACACTACCAATATTCTTAACTTTTTAACTCTTTAAAGATAGGTTGATGCTGAAATTCTCCTCTTAATTCCTTTTGAGAAAGGAAATAAAAATATAAATAATTCAAAGTAATCTCTTACCCTCTAGGCACGATAGACCATTTTTTCCATAAGGGGCATTAATCATCATCATCTTCATCATCATATTTAATTTAAAATGAATGGTTAATTTACTTCTTAGTTATTTTACTTATTTTATGGGGATGGTAGGTGAGGGGGTTATTCATAATTGCAAGGGGAAAAAATTGCATTCTTGTGCATGCATTCTCATAGTAGAAACCAATAATATAACAAAAGCATACACTTTAATTCCAATACTAAAACTTGCATAAGATATCAATTCCTCAAAGCTAACAATCATCAAATACTTGGTAGTAATTATAGGTTCTATTATCTTCAATCTAACATCACAAGACTATCATCTAAACTCTATTTTGGAGAAAATTCAACAGGAAAAGGACATTAGGCACCAATCTCTTGTTATCACATGCTAAGGCACCAAAACCAGGAGGCAAATGGATTAGATACAAAATGGAAAATGGAGGCCATTTTAATCATCTTCAAGGAGAAGGTTTAACCTATTCTAGGAGCAACCCTCAAAATCAACACCATTATAAAACATGAGTCACCACAAGAATCAAAATATGGACATTCATTATCCTCTAAATGGGAGATCATCAATGAGACATGTAATGGGTGAACATTATTTGAGAGATGCTTGAAGGGATTATTGTGGAGATAGTTATTCCTATGGTTGAATTAATCATCTAGTTATGACACGACTATTATAGACACCTATTGTGATATAAAGAGAATAATTTTATAATAGAAATCCACATGGGAATGATTTATTTGATAGAATTTCTCATTTGGAGGTTTCTTGACTACAAACTCTCTATGTCCATTCCTTCATGTTTGTTGTATATTTTATGTAGGAAATTCAAGCCAACAATTTGTATGAGAGAAATAGGTTATTTATGAGTGGATTTGAAAAAAATTATTTATTTTAAGTTGTTCACATATTAAATTCATATTCACTACCATGAATGCGTGGAATTGGTCCAAATTTTTTCAAAACAAAGTGTGTATTAACAAATTTGTAGAGACAAAATATTTGATGCAAAAGAGGATATTGAGTGGTCTATGATACTAAGGACTATTAAAGAAAAATTACTATGGGAATCATGATATGGATAAAATGAAAGTTGAGTTACATCAAATAATTTTCATTGTTCTTGAAATTGGAGCATCAAAATAAGTTAAATACAAGGTAGATATTGTAGCGCAACAAGTAGGGAATTCAAAGAATTGTTGTATGTTATAATTTAAAAATAGTGGGAGTACAAGAGAGGGACAGATTTGGTGTATTTGAAAATCATTTGTAATGGTATGAAGCTTAAAATAAATGATGATATATAACTAGTGAAGCATGTACTCCATTGACTTAGCCATTAAGGCATCCTCCTTCACCTTCTTGCCTTCTTTATGGTGCGATCAAGCTTCCACCAAGGTTTCCCTCACTGTGGACTAGGACACTAGTAAATAACTTGATGAAGAAACACAGAGGAGAAATAATGAAGTGAGAATTTCCTCCACGTTTTTCCATTCAATGGATATAATAGTTATAGTGTCCAAGGCTATAACTTAAGGTAAAATTATGTAAATTTTGTGATCCCATCCAATGAATCCTTTAGATCCATTATCTACAATTGAAAGTATCGATGCATTTGAATGAGTAGAGTAGAAAATACTACTTTTGATGTGTGGTACTTGGATGATGATTGTGATGAAGAAATTGATGGGTTTGTTGATAAGGTAAAAAATGGTGGTAGAGCATTAGATAATCCATCTCTCTCAATGTGTTTCGTGGCATTACTTAACTGCCTCTTGTGGATCCATTAACTCTGGCGATATGTTCATTTAGTAGCACATATGAGTTTTGGTGTAACGATAATCATGATTCCAAAAAGTCGTATCAAAGACAAGTTTCGAGTTTGAATCGCACTTGACTTGCACAGGGGGGAGATTTTTTGGTATGAGATAATCCAACTCTCCTTGTGTGTTTCTAGGCATGGCTTAACTACCTCACATGAATTCATTAACTCTGGTGATGTGTTCACTTACTAACACCTATGGGTTTTGGTGTAACGAAAATCATGATTCCAACATAGGTGATAATTGCAACCACCCCACCCCACATTTACCCCCTTTTACAATCTCTTCACGTAAACATGAGTTGAGAGTTACTATGACTTGACTAGACCTCCAAGTTATAATTATGGAATTGTGCTCTACTAATTAGAAACATACTGCCACTCCTCAGGGACATAAAATAATCGAGGTTTCTACCAACATCCACTAGTGATCAATCCTTGAGATGAATCTTTTACTTCTCAAGATTTATACCCCAGCCATAGGCTTGACACACTGTGTATGTAGTTGGAAGACTTCAATTTCATGAATGAGACTCTTTCCATGTGGTTGCAACTGAGTTTCTCTAGTTCAAAGGGTGTGATTGTGAGATTGGTGACACTTTTTCAAGGTAGCCTATAGGCGCCTACACATAACAACTCAAAACCTTCGAGAATCAGATATAGGATAATAATGTCTAAACAATCAACAGTAATGTTATATATTTTTGAGGACATGCCAAACACATGATAAACATTTCTTCAAACATATAATAAATAGATAAGCTACAAGTCATGAAAGCATATCTGATCGTGATCTTTCAACTTCATTAGAGAATCATCAAGAAGGCTCAATTCCCTCTCAAGCTCGCTACAACAACACTTTTTATCCCAAGCATACATTAACCATTCAATAATGTATCAAAACATGAACAAGATCCATAGCAACAATGCATCATTCAATTGGCATGCCTATAACCAGTAAAAAACAAAAATATAATCCATGAAAAACCAACCATTAGATTAACATGCTAACTAATAAGTTTCTTAACATATGAAAAATCCAACCAAGTCAAGGACTTCCATGTACCACCTGACCATAGTTTCGGCTGAACCAAATATTTCTTTCAGAAAATCACTCCCATTCCATATTCTAAGCATGAATGTGTGATCATATGGGTTAAACTAAAATATAACCAACTTGGGCTTCTAGAGGCCAAAACACCTCAACCCTAAACCATAGTGATTTCACTTAAATCGGGCTAGAAATCACTAATGCGAAAACAAGCTTGGATGCCTCTGAATTCCTTCATTGGTTCCAAAGGAATTTTCTTGTCTCCACCCACCCATCAAGAGTTCTAGGAGAGAGCCCATATTTGTCCTTAACCCTTGGGAATTTTCTCATTACAACCTCAATGAGGATCCAAGTCTACTATCCATTCAAATATTAATCAAAACAAAGAACCCACTACATCATGATTATCCAAGAAATGACAAGGCAAAGATGAAACTACTAACAATCTAGGAAAATCCCATGGAATGACAACAAAGTAACCAAATAAACTCATGCATGTACCTTGCATCTAAATCTCAGTAAGGAAATCACACATGCAACCTTTTATCTACAATGTACTCCTACTGTAGCTGGCAATCTAACCTTCTTTCCGTTGCCTCCAGAATTCCTTTACTTGCTTCTCTCCCAGTCCAAGTGAATGCTACAATGCTCCAAGAATACTCTAAGTGTGTAATAGTGGAAGAAGAGAGCCAAATGTTGTGAATTATTTCTCTGATGTATTTTTATCATTGATGTCCCATGTCTTTTCCTTTCCTTTTTCCTTTTGCTTTCACTTTCTCTCTAATCTCCCTTGCATGCATATTTGAGTCTCTTCACGTTCATTTTCTTCCATATTCCTTTATTTACTTAATTAAATGTCATTTATCGCCTCTTTTCCTTTCCCAATTCCTTTGATAATTTCCATAGCAATTAATAAAACACAAGTGATGCCCACCATAATTTTTTCCCACCATTCAACTTGGAATATGTGTCCCATGACCTTGGTCTTATTTACATCAAAAATAAACCAGGGGTTGTTAAAAACTCATCCTCCTTAGGGGAACACTATCATCAATGTACTATGACACTTATGACCAGTAGAAAATACTTGTTATGGAGAATTATAAACACAAATCGATATAGTATTGATGCTAGAGAATCGACTCTCATATGAGAAACCATTGAAAATGAGTTTATACAATTTGTAGTTTTCAAAGGGGGACACAATTTCCTTATCTAACCATATTTTATTGTTAATTATTGGCACGAAATCATTGTTTCAAGTATGAAATAGAGACCTTAAGGGTCATGTTTGGTGTTAGTTGGCTCGAAATTGTTATTTAAAGCATGAAGTTGAGAGATTCCTGGATCTGGAATAATCCACGATTTTGTGCTAGGTCTTTAAAATGTAAGCATGTGAACGTAGATGGGGTGACCATTAGATATGATATTAGGCTCGCCAAGCAACAAAGAGGTGCCATGTAATAATATTGTGTTTAAATTATTGAAGTTTAGTTCCTGCATAATTATGGGTGTAAATCTTGGTTTGAAGAATGAAATTTAATTTGATCTCTACATGCTTTATAGTTAAGAGGTGAATTCCTATTAATGTGACTATTTCTTGTTAATTTGAAAATTATCTATTACGTATTGAGCTGCCACTCACCTTGCTAAAATTGATACCAGATACTTCATAGTTGAGGGAGATTCATTTATAATATTTTGTTGCTTGTAGCTTTCAGCATTGGAATTATGTTTCAGTTTGAATTTGGTGATAAGGATTTTGACAGTCGAGAAGAGCCGAAGTCCTTACAACGTACATTTAGCCTATTGAATATTCACTACATATATTTTGTTAATATAAGAGGTCAAAGGATAAAGGTGATGATGAGCCAAGTTGAAAAGTAGAATGAGTTACATTTGTGGACCAATAACCTATAGGTCGAAGATCGTATTCAAGAAAAAACTAGAATTTATGGACCCTAGCAACCATTTTCATTAGGTGTTATCATAGCAGGAGAAATTCATGTGTGTAATGTGGAGGAGAAGCTACAAAAGGAGGTACAAGTATGTTGAGGTTTGTTAAGTGTATGGTATTTATTTTTGTGCAGGTAGAAACAAAGGAAGGTGAGAAGATTTGCAACAACCTAGAGCAAGGAGTGCTCAATTGGTTCTAGAGCAGAGAACCAAGAATATGCCAAAAGATAGAGCTCAAAGGAGAGACGATCAGTGAGTTATCATGTAACAAGAAGGGAAGACTTGCTATTATATAGGTTTTGTTGCAACTCATGAGGTTGCAGTTCTAGGAAAGGGAGCGTTGGGTAGAATTATCAACAAGTTTTTACGAGAAGACCAGATGCATATGGTCAGGTTGTCCGAATTTAAACAAGAATGAAACCAAATATAGACATAGCCATGAATATAGAGATGCAACAGAAATAACACATTGTTTCATTACTATCAAGAACTTAAATATGCTTACATACAGAATGGAAATAAACTAGCTTGGGTGATGGTAGCTTAGCTCTAAGAAGAGATGTGGCTGACACATCCCTATGAACTATGTTACAATGAGGCTCAAGGGAATTTTTATTATTGAACAACAAAAAAAAACCTAAACAACCAAGACCCTAACCCTAGGAGATGGAACACCAACATTTTGTGGCCCTGGTGGGGTTAGTTAAGTAGGCAACTTACCAAGGTTGTAACTTGGTCACATTATCTTTGTTTTGCACATATGATACCTTGTTGGAAATATATCTCTGAGTACTATAGTATTTGCACCTAGATATGGGCATGTTGGGGACTTTAGGAAGATCCCTTTTAGGGGTCAAAACTACTCTGGAAGTTCACGACCTAAAACACTACTAAAAAAAGTAAATGTTGCTATAAACAAGGAAACTCATGAAACTGATTGGAGGTCTAGGTGGAATAGGTGGTGGCTACCAATATACACCTGGATTAGTCCTACCTCCTAAGGAAGAAATAACCCCCATTGCGTGCAAAGCCTCCATGAGGCGAGGAAAGTTTTGTTGAACCTAGTCCCTGTTGAACCACTTACTTTGGTGAAGGAGTTGGCGTGCTTTGACAACTCGATATAGATGGATACTCTGTTGGTGAGTGTTCTTTATATGTGTGTCTATGATCTGATTAGTTGTGGCTGTAACATGCAATCTTGGTTTAACTATGTTTGGGTGAGTTGTTTTGCAATGTTGGATGTGTCCAGTTTTGGTGGAAAATATCGCTGAAGATAGTCCACATTGAACATTGGGTGCATGACAAGGAACAATGAAATATTTATCTCAAAGGAATTGTCCCCTACAGCCTTAGTGATGGTGTACGATCCATATCAGAGCAAATGAAGCTTATGGTGAGGCCGAATGAGGTGCTCCTTCTATAAATGTACCCAAACATTGTAACTCACCTGGAACTTGTGTGTCACCCGATGTTGATCATGTCACTGCTTGTACTTAACATTGACTCTATCCAATATGTCATGGACCTACTAGTGGATGTGTTGAATGCACTCAATGAATTTGTTAGCCCTTTCAACTTCATACTAGATATGAGCCAAATCTATGTGAGTAGCTACAAATCGTATGACTACATCAATGGGACATAGTGGCTGCAATCACAACGACACTTGAAAGGGGCTATGGGCAGTTGAGCTATGGATAGATATGTTGTATGTATGTTGGACACAGGGAAGGATTTCATTCCATGTGAATGGATTCTTCGATTTGTACATGTAAAAAATGTGTATGATCATCCTATTGACAACCTTTTTTTATCCATCAGTTTCGGGTTGGAAAGTCATGTACTGAATGAGCTTGCTATCCAACATTGACCATATACTTGACCAAAATGTACCTAGGAACCTGCTGTCCCAATATGAGCTAATGGACTATGGGATCCCAAAGTGTACCCACACTTGTTGAAAGAAGAGCTTAGTAGTGGCTTCAACTATGATACTCTTCTTGTAGGCTGCCAGAATGTTGATCTTAGAGAATCTGTCGATGACCACGAAAATGTAGTCATTTCCATGCTTAGTAGAAGGAAGGCCCGACAAGTAATCCATGGATATGGATTCCCAAGGTCAACTAATATTAGGCAGAGGAGTGTATAGACCTTGCTTCTTGATGGTTGGTTTAGTAATTACAGAGGCAATGGAACATCTGATGTACTTCCCAACATCTCGTTGTAGATTTGGACAACAAAAATAGTTCTATAACACTACTTCACTATTTTCATTGCTCTGAAATGTCTAGTGACCTGATTGTAGTTCACCTCCCAAATAATCTTGGCATGCTCTCTTGAAGAAACAAAAAGGTGTCCTAGGTGGCATAACAGTGCATCCTAGAGGTGAAAATTTGGAACTTGCTTGCCTTCCAGGAACATCTAGTACGTGTTGCCAAATTTTGGATCACTCTTGTAAAGATGCAACCACCTCGAAGTCTCTTGCCCACAAGATTCAAGCACACTGGTCAACACCATGATCGATGATCGACTGAGGTAGTCTAGAACATTATTTGTGTTTCCATTCTTGTAATTAATGTTCAAATGGAACTGTTGTACGTATGTGGATCATTTTTGATGGTGATCGTAAAACAACTTCCCTTTTGTTTGTATGAACTTTAGGTGTTAGTGGTTTATGTGGATCACTGTTTCCTTCCCCAAAATGTATTACTTCCATTATTGGCAGACCTGCATAATGGAATACAACTCTTTGTCATAGGTGAGGTACTTTCAAAATATCCCTGAAAGTGTCTCACTGTGATATGCCATTGGATGCCCTTACTGAGTAAGAACTATACCAATAGCATAGTTGAAAGCATCTATCTCAATCTCAAATGGTTTTGCAGGGTTGGTAATGTGAGAACTGGTACAGAGAAAAATCGATGCTTTAACTCGGTAAACACATTCCGTTTGGATTCAGACTAAAATAATTTTCTTTTTCTCTTCCCTTGGTGAATGGACTTAAAGGCCAAGTGATATGAGAGAACCCTAACTTGAGCCTGTGGTAGAAATTGGAAAGAACCAAAAAGATGCAGAACTCTGTTAGAGTGGTTAGGGCTGGCCAATCCCACATGCCTTGTATCTTGGTTGGGTCTACATGCACACGCCGCTCATCAATGATGTACCCAAAATATTGAACCTTGGTTATGCCAAAAGTGACTTTCTCCAAATTGGCACACAACTTGTGTCGTCGTAGGGCTTGGAGGACCTATTGAATATAGTGGAGGTGCTCTTCCCAACTCTAGTTGAAGATCATGATGTCATCCAAATACACCACCATGAATGAGCTAGTGAAGGGTCTTAAGATGTCATCCATTAGTCTCATGAAGGTTGCGGGCAGAATTTGTCAACCCAAAAGGAATTACCAGCCATTTGAAAAGGCCCTCCTTGGATTTGAAGGTAGTCTTCCACACATCGAAGGGTTTGATTGGTACCTAGTAACAATTAGACTTCAAGTCAATCTTGCTGAAATATTTGGCATCCTTGAACTGGGACAGAAGGTCATCAATCTGTGGGATTTGATACCTATTTGAGATAATGATCTTGTTCAGCACTCGATAGTTGATACAGAGTCTCCAATTCCTGTCCTTCTTCTATACCAACACAATCAGACTCCCACAGGGTGATGAGGTTGGCCTGATGTGACCTTTATGTAATAGTTCCTGAATCTGCCTCTTAATTTCATGGTTCTCTAGAACAAAGTGTCGATAGATTGATCCATTTGGTAGTGGTGCATCTGGGGTCAAATAAATGGATTGTTTGACATGATAGGGTAGAGATACCCTTGTCAGTGAGGTAAAGATGTCCCTATACCCCTTCACGACCTTGTCCATTTGTTGTTGTCATGTGGAGGAGCCTTGCATGGAGGTCACGGCCACAATATTCTTCTTGCTTGAGAGCGAATAATAAGGAAAACAAATTTCTCAATCTGGGAAATGATCTTACTGCATTTCTTCGTAGTGATCAAAGAGATGGCAGTAGGAGGTTCTACCATCGGTATTCTGTACAACTTATTGCCCAAAGTAATAATAATAATGCAATGCCTAGACTCATACACAACATGTCACTTCCAAAAGTATGGTTTTCTTAATAATACATCACAAAATTTAAGAGGAGTAACATCACACAATACCTCATCTATGAAGGGCTTGATGTTGTAGGGAAGACGACACTTCTAGCTAACATGGATATGCCATCCTTGGTGAAGCGACCCAATGGTGTACAACTACGGGTGTGTCATGATCAGTAGGCCTAGCCACTTCACTACCTCTACTGAAATGAGGTTCTTTTGGCTCCCACTATCGACAATGAACTGCAACAAAGAAACCTTCACCCACATCTGTGAGTGGAAGAGATCCTTTGGATCTTCAGGCTCATCCTTTTGGATCTTGGTGGTGGTGATGGTAGCACTATGCTCCACATCAATGATCTCCATCCATTTGGCATTACTTGGGTTTTAACTCAAAGTCATAACTTGCATCTAAGTCAGAAGCCTTAAGCTCAGCCACTAGTGATGGCTTGGCTCGAAACTAACTTGTGTTGTGAGTGAAGCTCTTGTGGAACTCATACCATTTTCCCATGTACTTCTTGTCTTTGGGCTGTTGTTCCTTGCTTGCAGATTCGGTGGGTTGTCTTGGGTCACCCTGTCTTGGTTTTGTCCTTTTTTTGTGGTTTGGGGACGCATTTCCCTCACTTTGAATTCACAGATCCAAAGTCTCACTTCTTCTGTTTACATTTTTTCTTGATCTTAACAACGTATCGATAGGCAGTGTTGAGTGAGGATATGTCCAAAATTCCATATCATCCTGGATGTACTTGTGTAGGCAGTCGTAGTACTTGAGTTACCAAATGTCACTCAGAATCCTTGATACCCAACTTCGTGTGAAGGATATGAAAAATATTTGTTAAATATGGGATGTCTTGGTCCCTTCCTTACTGCAACATGGTCCAGTTTATGTATTTATCCCAGGGAAAATTTTAAGAAACCCCCCTAAATTTATATGTATAATAAATGGGGAATCTCCATGGTATATAGGAAAAATGGAAGGCGATTTTATCAATAGTATAATATGTATATATAATTTTTTGGCGAATCTCTCACCAGGCATGGCAAATATTTTACTCAATTATAAAATCTTGTAAGACCTTGGTATTACCATGGGTCAATACCATGGGTTATCATAAACCTGGAGCTTAAAAATTACTATTAGTAATTTATAAAAATTAATAAAATTAATAGTTGATTTTTATTTTATTTTTTACTTTAACCAAGCTAAAATGTTTAACATACATTTAATTACAACATCCATTTTTACTCTTAATACCATGTGCCATTTTTATTTTTATTAATACTAATATTAGGGTATAATGTTTTTTTGCATGGTATTAATAACAATCTAGTCCATAGTGTTTGTCGCATAGTATTTTGCCCATAGGTTTCACCTAAATATAACGCAATTATTTAGTGTTCGTAAATATAAGTGACTTATGGAGTAAATATAAAAAAATGTTTTATTTGTTTACCATACCTCTTGTTTATTTATATTTTTATTAATTTACCATACCCCTTTTACAAATATGGTATTTGGCTCATAGGATTCACTTAAATAAAACCTCTTTCTTGAGCCTTCATAAATAGAACAACGGTTATGGACTAAATATAAAAAGAGGTTTTATTTATTTACCATACCTTCTGAGTAAGTATAAAAAGACATTTTATTTATTTACCATACCTCCACTTTACTTATATTTTTATTTGTTTACACCCTTGCATGTATATAAGGTGACTTATGGAGTAAATATAAAAAATGTTTTATTTATTTACAATACCTCTCATTTATTTATATTTTTATTAATTTACCATACCTCTTTTATAAATATGGTATTTGGCCCATAGGATTCACTTAAATAAAAACTATTCTTGAAAATCGGCAAATGGATTCACTTAAATAAAACCTATTCTTGAACATGGGCAAATGGAAGGTTGTAACTCCTAATTTCAAGGGCTAAATTTACCTTTTTTACCCTCTCCCTTAAAATAAGGTGGGCTATTTGAGGTGATTTGTAAAAATGTACTATGATACAAAATATTCGCCCACTAAAAATTTAAAACCCCTTAATTTCACCAAAGGGCGAACATTCGCCCCTAAAATTTTCTATGATTTATCCTCATAACTCCCGACACAGTAATACTTCCCCTTGATGGAATCCTAGAAAGAATTCCAAGTAGGAGGAGGGAGGGGGGGCTGAAAATAGTGAGGGTTCACTCTCGTCCCTCTTCTCACAATATATTTTCCACCAATCCTTCATTACTTTGAGGAGTGCAACAACAATCTTTTCCCGGTAGGAAAAATCATGGACCAAAAAATATCCTTCTAACATATTTAACCATTTATCTTTGGAACCTGCATCTATTTGACCTTCAAATATGGGGATTGCAAAGCTAACTTGTACCTTAAAGGGAATGGCACTTACAGAGTGGTTGTTGGAACAAGACATGCCTATGGGTAGCTGTTGAAGGATCTGGGCAAATTTTTCCATCATCGCATTCCTTTTTCGCTTGAGGGCTTCTTCGAGCAATATTTTGAAAGGATATCTTGCTCGTTCGTCTTTATTTTCTTCCAACATGGGAGGTCGTCGAGGTTTGCGAGGCTTGTCTTGCAAAGGTTCAACCAGTTCAAGCCCTAGCTCCTTATATACTGACCTTGTTGTAGACATGCAAAGAAAACAAGAGAAAGAGCAGACTATGATACCACTCATTTGAACTTAAACATGAACACAAAAAAATACAAATATAACCATAAATACAAATATGCAACAGAAATAACACTTCATATCATTAATATCAAAGAACTCAAACATGCTTACATACAAAATGGAAATAAACTAGCTCAGGCGATGGTATCTTATCTTTAAGAAGAGATGTGGCAGCTACATGCCTCTGAATTGTGTTATAATGAGGCTCAACGACCTTTTTACTATTGAAAAATGAGGGAAAACCATAAAAAACTAAACCTAACCCCAAGAGATGGAACACCAAGAGTTCGTAGGCCTAGTTGGGGTTAGTTGAGTAGGCAACTTCCTGGGGTCGTAACTTGGTCATATTATCTTTGTTTAGCATATATGATACCTCATTGGAAATATCTATCCGAGTACTACCAAATTTGCAGCATGGCTTTGGGCATGATGTGGACCTCAAAAAAACATCGTTTAGGGGGTCATAATTACTCTGAAAGTTCAAGACCCGAAAAAATGCTAAAAATAGTAAATATTGCTATAAATAAGGAAACTGATGAAACAGACTGGAGCTCTAGGTAGAGTAGGTGAGTGGCCACCAATATCCACCTGGATAATTAGGAGACCATAATTTTTTTTACCTCAGGATTTTGATGCAGGAGCATTGACTCATCTACGAGAAATCATTGCAAATGAGTTTTTGGAATTCGCATCTGTCAAAGCGGGACATGATTTCCTTAACTAACCAGATTGTATTATTAATTATTGGTGCCAAATCATTGTTTCAAGTATGAAATAAAGATCTCAAGGATCATGTTTGGTATCGATTGGCTTGAAATTTGTATCTAAGCATGTGAACGTAGATGGCATGACCATTAGATTTGATATTAGGCCTACCAAGCATCCAAGAGGTACCATGTAATGATATAGTGGTTAAATTATTGCAATTTAGTTCCTGCATAATTTTGTTTGTGAATCATGGCTTAATGAATGAAATTTAATTTTATCTCTACATGCTCTATAGTTTGGAGGTGAATTCCTATTAATGTGACTATTTCTTGTTAATTTGAAAATTAACTATTATATATTGAGTCGCCACTCCTCTAGCTTCAAAGTGATACTAGATACTTCATAGTTGAGGGAGATCAATTTATAATATTTTTTTGATCATAGGTTTCAATGCTAGAAAATTGTTTCAGTTTGAATTGGGTGATAAGGATTCTGACAGTCGAGTGGAATCGAAGTCCTCGTATCCTGCATTTAGCCCATTGAATCTTCGTTGCAACATTGTTGTTATTGTAACAGGTTAAAAAATAAATTTGATGATGAGTCAAGTTGTTGCAAAGTAGAATGAGATACATTTGTGGCCATTAACCCATATCCCCAAGATCATATTCAAGAAAAAAATGAAATTGACAGACCCTAGAAACCATTTTCATCAAGTATTTATAGTAATATACACATTATACATATGTGCATTTTCTTTAACCAACAAATAAAAGGATATGATGCCTACATCAATAATAAAGTAATGTAGAGGCTCACACCTCCACTCTCAAAAGTGGTACCATGTATCACCTCCTTCTCAAGAAGTACAAAATCCATTGCTAAAATCAAAGTATGCCTCCATTGTCTAGCGCCACAATCCTTGCGCTACTTTTTCTCTTAGCGAACAATTTCCTGCTCATTGACTCTGGGCACACTACCAATGTGATTTTGATTCCAATTAGCAATATTATTTACAAAAAAAAAATATTCCCCAAAATTCCCTTCTCTTCTTCCTAGACCCTTAGTAAATCTGGTCACCCCCTTCTGTGCAGTCACTCACCTTCCAAGTTCCCAGGTATCCCCTTCTCTGCTTCCTAGTCCCTTGGGTGATCCATCCCTTGGAAAGGTTTCCTTGCATCATAAGGTCCATAAACCAAGGCGTATCCCTGCCTCAAAACCATCATATCAGTCATAGCATGCTCATTGAAATTGATAGACATTGTTGGGTACTAGTGTCCCAAAATGGCCCTCCTTGTGAAGTTCTTTACCAACATACCATTTCATGTTCCAATTCCTTTTCCAAGTGCTTCTAATTCTCTTGCAGTCAACTTCCAAGCATCCCAAACCTGATAATTTCCATGATTTCTTGTACCAAGCACATAATTTTCATTAGACTAAAAAGGAATTATAATAAATTCAAATCATACCTCATTGATAGCTTGTGAATAAGGTAGACTTGCAATTTCGTTTACTTCCTGTAACAACAAGTCAAATTAGTTCTTTGATAAACTCATCATATATCAACATATCACATTCAATTACTTCAAAACTCAACCATCATAAATTAGAATCTTAAGATATGTGCATAATTAAAAATGAAATAAAATATTGATACTTATTTTCAAATCGTTCTTTTCTTCTGACTTTTTTCTTTGTCCTTTCTATACACACACTTTTACGGTTGTGAAACCTTCCAAGAACCTAGTGCATTTTCTTATGTTTGGCCACGTACACACATTAGATTAGTTTCTAACCTAGGGAACACCCAATTCCTTCTTCTTCCAAATAAATAAGGGAATCCGAAGACTATACCATCTCCTCCCTTAATATTAGAAGCAAGGGTTTCTAGGCACTATACCACCTCTACCCTCAATATTAACAACAAAGGTGTTGAGAGACTATACCACCTCTACCATCAATATTAGAAACAAGTGTATCCATGGACTATATCGCGTCTACCCTCAATATAGAAAACTCAATATTGGTCTCTTCCCAAGTTTTCCAAGGCTTGAGGGGCTACTATCTCAACCCATAGCCTCCAGGGAACTCAAATTGTTATAGGGCTCCAACCCACAACCTCTAGGGAACCCAAGTTGTTAGAGGGCTCTAGAGATTTTGTCCCATCCCATAGCCTCTAGGGATCCTCAGAAGCAATCCCCTTCACAACATGTACACATACACATGGTGTACAACATAACATATACATGTACACATAGTACAACATACTGAATACACATGTCACAATACAATGACTACACAATACACATGACGTAGTACATGTACACAACACACCATGTACACAATGGTAGTATTGCACATCCAGAGACCACATTGTCTCTACCAAGGAACCTTTCCTCTATATTCTTTCCCATGACTTACTTTGTGCATCCACAACCCAAGTCTTGGGTCTGTGGCTCTTTCCACTATCCATGCTTGTCCTTTCATGACATAGATCACAATGCTTTCTTTCTGCTGATGTATCCTTCAACATTGACTACATAACATAAGCATAGGAAAAGCTATAAGCACATAATATCAAAATCATATCCATGTGATACTAACATCATAGATATTCTAGAGATACTTTACCCACTTGATTCCTCATAAAAATAGGAACCTTTACATGTCATTCACATGCATAAAACAATCATTCTTCCACAAGAATTATCCCTGACAACACTATTAGACAATGGCATTCATATATCTATAATATATATATATATAAATATATATATGTATATGTATGTATGTATGTATTATGCATGTATGTATGTATGTTATCTATATGATATGTAGTAGATATATATAATTATATATATTAATATATATATAGTAATATATATATATATATATATATATATATATACATATACATACACACACACACACACACACACATATAAACATCAACATCAACATAATCATGATCATAATACAATTACTAGTGTTCATAAGGTCAAGGTTAAGAGAACTTCATTTATCTGTTCAACACATGCACATCATTGAGAAGAATAGTTCCCAACATATTTGTTACCTAAATCCTATTTACTTTACCTTTCCTGATACCTTTCTCATGGCTATCCTACCATTATATATCCATCCCCATGGACCCAACCAACCCAATCAGTTGTCATATTTTTTCCTTTAGTTTCCCATTATTCATGCATCGGGCTTCATACAGGTCTTTACACTACTGGTAGGGTACCACTCAACTCTCCCCAAGATCCATAAATTTCCTCTTTTAGCAACCAATTTCCAGGTCCCTCAAAACATAAAAGGAAAGAAAGATAAGAAAAGATAAAGAAAACATGGAAAACCAACCAACAATACAACACCACATACAAATTGGCATGGCCATGTAGCAGTCATAGTCAAAACGACAAATCATGAAACACCAAAGGCACAAAACTTTCAATAAGCACCCTGACTCATTCCAAGGGTTGATGAGTGAAAGCTCAACCCATGCCTTCTTCAAGATCTATGGTAGTCTATTTTTCCATGAAATTCCCTACATGATACTTCCATAAACAAATAACTGTTAGCGCAATAATAAATATAACAATATACTAGTTTCCTTGCCCTACAATACCCAACATGCTTCCCTGAAACTAAACAACTACGCATATCATCTTTCAAGGGATTCCAATTCCCTTGGAAAATTAAGATATCATTGCAAGCCAACTATTATTCCTACATTTGATTAACCATATTACAATTATCTTCCTTAGATCTAAAGTGTTTCTACTACAATTTAGCTTGCTTTATTTCTCGATCCCGAAACATGAGCTTCTTCAGCTGTAAGATGCATTGAGGCATTGACTAGAACTCTCCCTCTGGTTCCACCTTCCATCTTTGTGATGGATGTCTAATGATCTGCATGCCTGTTATCAATTATTGCATAGATATAGGGAATTCTCGGAGCTACACCCCAACTGTGAGTGCCTCTTGTGCACTGTAAATCTGAGGCTATCCACAATTCGATTGCACCACTCTGAGACAAAGGAAAATTATTCCTACAATGATCTCCACCACAAGTTCAACATCGTAATGGTTCTTTACCATTACCTTTATTCTATTGTTCCATAGGTTGAGATCCTTGTCCCCTATATCCTGAGATCTTCTTCACTTCTTACATTATTTTCCTTTATTTTTCTCATTACCTTTCTATTCATGCTTGAAATTAGGCTTCAGATTTGACTTCTCATAAAAATGTTTCAGTTTTATGATGGATTCCTCCAATGGTCGAGGCTATTGAAACTCAATATGGTCTTTTAATTCTACTAGAAACCCACTAATGAAGCTTTGGATCTTTTTTTTCTCATCCTTGAGATAAGGCACATAACTCAACAACTCCAAGAATTTACTAGTGTACTCATCGTCAATCATGGAGCACATCTTCTGCTCATAGAACTCCTTTGCACTTCCATCATAGAATATTTCAAACAATTATATATTCTTGAAGAGTCTTTCAAACTTGTCCCAAATTAGATATTCTTCTATAATTCCTCTGACATGTTTTACATATTCCCACCAGATATCTAGTTTTCCCTTGAGACTGAAAGTAGCTATCTTGGCTTTCAAGTTCTCTGAATAATCATGCAATTTGAAAAACTTCCTCATCCCAAGAAGCCATGCTTTGGCATATTTTGATTTCTTCATCTCTCCATCAAAAGTAGGAGGTTTGGCTTTCTTGAACTCTTCTAGAAGATAGTGCTTCTCACTCCTCCTATAAGGATGTTGAAGATGATGGTGATGATGTCTCTTGTAATAGAAGCTAGAGTATAATCCATAAGTACTACCCATCCTCTTAGGTGTATCCAAAGATATTCCACGTCTGACTGTACATTATATTTAGCCATCATTTGTCTTCTTTGAGACCTGCTATCATATGCCCCATTAGTCTTCTCCTCTTGTCTATCTCCATGATTGATCCCTAGTTGTCCCTGCTTTTGTAAATCTAAAAGGCTCTGTAGAATCATTGCATTGACTTCTTTCTTTTCTTAAGCCCTTGCAAGTCTATCCCTACCTTAATCAACTTGTTATTATATTCCCTGTAGCTTATAATATCTTCCCTCAGATTCATCAGTGTATCTACTAGATTAGGAGAATACACTTCTCCTTACTGCTCAATAGACTTTTCCTATTTCATTTAGTTCACATGGGGCCGGTATGGGTAGTCATTTGCACTATAATCCACCATTATTCTCTTCATATTTTTCCTTATATTTCCTACAAATATACCATGTTAGATAAACCAAATAAAAGACATAAAAAAAATCATACCTGGTTGTATCTTAAGGGAGGATCAAACATCTGCACAATTCAATCCATATTAGCACGATATAGTTATAGTAATAGCAACACATATCAACATCATGATGCATGCATTATAATAACACAAAAATGTAACAATAAATACATGATAAACATAACCATTTGCATGTACCCCGAGGTCCAATACTGTAAACCTCACTTTGATACCACTCTATCACACTTGTACCATAGAAAGGCTTACAGGGAACAAAACTGCTCTAATACCACTTCATAACCATCTCACCCCGTATTTACTAGCTTTTAGAAGCTCTCTAATTAAACATGAGTTGAGTGTTAACATGAAATGACCCGACCTTCAAGTTCCAGTTATGGAAGTGGGGTATACAAACTAGAAACATACTATCACTCCTCAGGGACATCAAATCACCAAGGTGTCTAACAATAGCCTCTAGTGATCAATCCTTGAGCTATAACTTTCACTTCTCAATATTTAAACCCTAACCATAGCCTATAGGATTGACACACTGTGCATGTAGTTGGAACGCTTTAACTGCATGCATAAGCATCTTTCCATGTAGTTGCAAATGAGTTTCTTTAGTTCAGAGGGTGTGCTTGCGAGATGAGTGTCACCTTTTTAGGGTTAGTCTTCATGCTACTGTCCAGAACAATCCACAACCTTACAGAATTAGATCTAGGATAATCACAAGTCTAAACAATCAATATTAAATCTATAACTTTCCCACGACATGCTAAAAACATGATAAACATTTCGTTAAACATATAGTAAATATAGAAGTTGTAGGTCATGAATGCATATCTGATCATGATCTTCTCAAATTCATTAGAGAATCATCAAGAAGGCTTAATTCCCTCTCAATCTAGCTACAACAACACTCATTAGCCAAATCATATATTAACCATTCAATAACATATAAAAACATGAACAAGATCCATAACAAGAACACAACATTCAACAATGCATGTAACCGACATAAAGCTAAAATAGAATCCATGAAAAGCCATCCATAAGATCAACATAATAACTAGTAAATGGGCCCATTGATCACAATAAGAAAAATACTCTTATTAACATATGCAAAATCCAACCAATTCAGGGACTTTCATGTACCATCTGACCATAAATTGGCCTGAACCAAATCTCTCTTTCAACCAATCACCCTTGTTACATATTCCAAGGATGAATGTGGGATCATATGGGTTAAACTAAAATAGAGCGAACTATGGCTTCTATACACCAAACCACCTCAACCCTCAACCACAATGGTTTCACCTAAATTGGTCTAGAATTCACTAATGCCAAAACAAGATTTGATGCCTCTAACTTCCTTCACAAGCTCCAGAGGAATTTTCTTGTGTCCATCCATCTGTTAAGCATTCCAGGTGAAAGCCCATCTCCACCCTTGACCCTTGAGAATTTTTCTGAGACCACCTTGTTGAGCATTGTAAAAGGTATGTATTTAACACTTATTTCTTTATCTTCTTCTTTGAATCGTAACTTCTTTACACTCTAAGATGGCAATATGATTAAAGAATTGTGGTGGAATTAAGGAGATTTGTGATTGATGCAAAATGACTAATTATTTTCTTTTTCTATACATAAAGTGAAGAAAATGGAAAATCACTATTCAAGAGGAAAAGATAAAGCTGAAGCAACTACTGTCCCTTTGACAGGAAGCCGTATCAATATGAGGAAATCAAGATCGGAGCGCATGGTCCAAGAAGTGGAAGAAAAAATGTGACATCGGTGCAAAAAGACAAAACGATAAGTTGGAGATCAAGGATATGGCGAATCCCTTGAGATCCTTTGATCCTGAGGGATTGCTGCTTCAAGACTTATCTGTATTTTTGATACTTCGACCTGGCCATTATAAAAAGGGACAGCGCTGGTAGCCCAAGGGGTGGATTGTATTGTCAATTTGTAGAACTTATTGTTGTAAACTTAACTTTGATCATCGACTCTCTTTAAAGAGCGATCACTGTAACTCTGCCATTTATGATTAATATATAACTTCGTTGTTGTTCCATCTTCTGATCTTAGAGTAACCATAGCAGTGCTTGCCTGGTGGCTAGGGGTTCGACCCTAGTGGATCACTTGCTTCTTGTATCATTATTTTACGATTACAGTCGTGTGTGGTTTGATTTTCTTTGCATTCCCTTAACTTGCTTTATTCAATAATCTTTTGTTTCTGAACATTTACCTAAATTTCTTTGTTATATCGAAATCATAATTGGATAGCAAAATTATTATTCGCAACTGAAAATGTTATGTTGTTCCTTCTGAAACCATATTGCGTTGTCTAATTCAGATTCTGTTGTTTATTTACAGATGGATATTGTTGTTCATTTACAGATTGAATTGTTGTTCATTTATAGTTGCAATCGTTGTTCATTTAACTATAGTCCATGTATAATTGTGATTGCTATTCATTTCACTACTGTTCAATTATAATTACAACTGACGTTCCTTTATACCTGTGGTTAATGTCCTATATGCTGGAATAAGATTACTGATTCTATAGTAGCTGGGTGTTTTCACTTACTTAGGTTTGCTATTCAATTTCTCTAGGTTTACTTAGATTGTTCTTCAATTTCTTTATTAGTTGAATTTTTTGTTCAAGACATTTCTGTTAAGTTTGCTGCTTTTTTCATTTCTGTAGATTAAGCTCTGCTGTTGGATATTTCCAGTAGATTCAGTTGTTGTTCCTTGTCTGCTAATCGAATTGTTATTTCTAGTATTTGCTTTAGTGTGAATGAAAAGATCTACAACTGTATCAAACATTGACTACTATTGTCTAAGTTCTTAGATTCTAGATCTTGTCTGTGATTGATTTTCATTTACATTAGTTTACAAAGGAAAGAGTTTTCATTACTGCATCCTTGACTGATGATTGCTATAGTTTCTTGAGTGAATGATTTAGTTACAAAGCATTTAAGTTTCTTGCCATTAAAATTAGATTTTGTTTTCAACATTCATTTACTTTTACTTTTGTAAGCACTATACTGCAAGCATTACTCTTGAACAAGTGACCACCTCAGACTGAGTACACTCTTGAGATAAAAAATCGTACCTGGATTGATAATTAATGTAGGGTAAATAGGGGTTAAAAGACACCTTTTTATCGCTCAACATTTTGGTGCCATTGCCAGGGAGAGTGTAGCCATTTGTTTCTTTTGAAAAGAGAGTAGTGTAAGTATGTGTTAGGAGAGAGTTGGATTTTAAAAACGAAAGGTAAGAACCTGTGTATGGAGCA
This sequence comes from Pinus taeda, assembly GCA_000404065.3. Lineage (NCBI taxonomy): Eukaryota > Viridiplantae > Streptophyta > Pinopsida > Pinales > Pinaceae > Pinus > Pinus taeda. The sequence goes on along the minus strand of APFE031262853.1, from coordinate 32,143 downwards.
TGTAACAGCCTTGCTCCCCCACCCGCTTTCTTGCAGATTTGTTGATTATTTTGGGTAGAAATAATATTTGATTTGTGTGCATGACTAAGCAGAAAAAGCCTGAAAGGAATCCTAAACCACTACCCAAACTTGATAAAGCTAAGGGACTAGTGACCCTTGGCCAATCGACCTTTATAGACGAAATATTTAAAAAAGCAAAATCTCAACCGTCAATAGGCCCTAGAAAATTTGCTTCTAGACAACCTACTAGTTCCCTTCAAGCCACAGAATCACCATCTGTAGCCTTTGCTAAGGTACACAACCAAACAGAGGAGCAATATTTTCAAAAAATTGAGAATCCTAGCCCAAAATTGTTACAAGAAGGGAACCTTAGTAACCTCTGCGAAGGAAGAGGAGAAATAGGGGAAATCGAAGAACCAAGATCTCCTCTTGGAATAGTTCAACCACTGAGCAGCCCAGATAAGGGAAGTGCTGTCAAAATCATCCAGAAGAAGGCTAAAGAGCCTGAAGGGCTAAGATCCCCCTAGATATTAGTTCAGAAAGGAACTCTCATCATCCCTAACAAAGCAAGTGTTGTTAAGGCCATTCCTACTCCTTCTAACTAGCCTAGGAATACACTCCTAGAAATCCCAAAAGGATATTGGCACATATTTGACCAAATGGCTCAAAACTAGCAAACCCCCCAAATCTCCACACTACAATATCCCATTATAGATATTGTAGTCAATGAGCCTATGAAGGCCATTCCTCTCGAGCATATTCCTACATTCCATGGCCTAACATCGAAAGATCTAGACACATTTTTGTTTGAATTTGATGTACTGTGCAGGGGGTATGACTATACCATCGATCCCCAAAATATAAAATTGTTTCCCTCTACATTAAAGGGGGCTGCTTTACGATGGTTTATGGGCTTAGGTGGAGGTGTTATAAATGACTGGGATCAGATAAAAGGTTCTTTCCTGAAGAAATATCAGGATTATTGTAGGTCTAGAGAATTAAAAGATGAAATATTTCAGATGGTAGCTAGACCTAATGTGACACTAGAAGAAGATCTCTTATGCATCACTACCCTTACCTGACAATGTATTAAAAACAACATTAATTAAAGGCATGAAGGAACAATGGGTTGAAACACTAAATATCATGGGAAAATGTGACATCTATCGAGAAAATTTTACTGACATTATTGATTTGTGCATCAGGAGTTCACAAGGCAGTACAAGGCTAAAACCAGCGAAATGTGATATGCTCACAAGGGACAGCAAGATCTCTGGTGGAGGAGTAACCCACGCAGAAATTGGGAATTTACTAGAGAATTTCAAAATTGATATACTGGGGACTTTGACAACACAACTCGATATTATGCAAGCAAAACAGAAACAAGCAGAAGCATAGCAAAATCTGGCAATATTCTGCCCTAGATGCAGAAAGAAATTCAACCATAAAGAGTTTCCACTGGATGTAGTTCAAGTTTGTGCTATTTGTACAAAATACCACTCCACAGAGAACTGTCCCTCACTCCTAGGTTTGAAAGAAATATACAAGGAAGCAGAGGAAGAATCAGAACTAGTGTACCTACTCAATCAACGTCATCAATGGCAGCCACGACAACCAGGTATGCCCCCTAATCCATCTCCTTCTTTCCAACCTCCGCAATATCATGCTCAGCAATATAATACAATGTTGCAAAATCAGCGACCCTTCTCAAGCTAATCACAACAACCATTTCCTTCATCACCATGGCCAAATCAAACAAGCCAAACTAATTGGCCAAATTCTCCCTACTCTCCACCATATTGGAAAAACAATGCATATCCAACACAATGGTCCCCTCCCACTTCATAGAGTCAAGCCTAGTAGTCAAACTAGCAAAGATCGATGAATCAGCCAGCTGGAGCCATCCCACTCCCTCAACCCACACTGCCAGCACCATATACAATACTAAAAAACCCCCAGTCCAACTTAAGACCACAACTCCCAGCCCAACCCAACCCAAACCCAAATAATAGACTGGTTCAATCTGTCCAAATAATCGAAACACCAGAACTAGAAACTGATCTAAGGGAATGAAAAGACCTTCAGTTAAGGTCTGGGCACATTATAGAAACTGAGGGAGATAAAAATGCTCAAGTTGAAAATGAGTTACCCTCAGAACAACCACTATAAGAAGAGGATGTGGTCAGACATCAAACTCATCACCAAGAAACCACATCTTCTCCCCCATTCCTAGAACGATTATTAATACCACACCCTATAGAACATCCCGACTTTGATATTCTGGGAGAACTAAAGATTTTTTATTAAAAAATCCCACTCCTCCAAGCTATCCAAGATATCCCAATATATGCAAAAACCATCAAAGAGTTACGTATAAAAAAACCAAGGAGGAGAATAACAAATAACCCAATAGTCCAAGTAGTTGGCACCTTATCTGATCTGTTATTAGGAAGAGAAGCATCTGTCAAATATGAAGACCTAGGGAATCCTATAGTAACAGTGAAAATCAATGTAAAAACCTTTTCAAATGCCCTAGTTGATTTAGGGGTTGCAAAAAATATTTTAACAACCACCACTTGTCAAAAATTGGTCATCACATCAGTGGAACCAACCTCCACCTCATTAGAATTGGCTAACTGATCAGTAGTTAGGCCAGAAGGAACAATACACAATGTAATGGTATCCGTATATTCCTGGGAATATCCTGTTGACTTTCTAATAATCAACCCCAAAAACCAACTCGATGGACATCCATTAATCTTAGGTAGACCTTGGATTGTGACTGCTGATGCTTACATTAGCTACCGCCAAGGCAGTATGACTATAACTAGAGGGAGTAATATCAAGAATCTAGCTTTATACCCTCCAGCCCAGCCAAGTGTAACAATAATAAAAACTAACAAACAACCTGTATCATACCTCACAGAAAACATTAGGTCCCCATTAACCATAGAAGATGTCCTCGATTTTAAAGATCAAATAGAGGATGATGTTATTAACAACTTCATTAACCAATCAGAACCTAGATCCCATGTACAATGTCACATGATAGAGGCAACATTTAACAATGAACTAGAAGAAGATCCAGTCAAAGATACTCATGAACAGACAATACCCACTACCTCTATTTCAAAAAGAAAAACTATAGAGATTGAGCGAGGAAAAACCTTGAACATTAACAATAACCTGACTCGTGAACAAGAAGAAAAGCTAGTGCAACTATTGAGAAAATATAAGGAAGCTTTTGCATGGGATTATCCGGACATTAAGGGAATTGATCCCCAGCTGTGTATGCACCACATTTATATAGAAAAATATGTTAGACCCATTTGCCAACCCCAGTGGAGACTCAACCCTCACCTAAAAGGTATTGTGAAAGCTAAATTACAAAAACTTTTGGATGTAAACTTTATTTATCCAATCTCTGATAGCAAGTGGGTCTCTCCACTAGTAGTGGTGCCAAAGAAGAATGGAAAGTGGAGGATTTGTGTAGATTACAGAGAACTAAACAAAGAAACACAGAAAGACCACTTTCCCCTTCCATTAATTGATCAAGTATTAGACACATTAGCAGGAATGAAATTCTTTTCTTTCTTGGATGGCTTTAGTGGATACAATCAGATTTAGTTTGCCCCTGAAGACCAAGACAAAACTACTTTTACCTGTCCTTAGGGAACATTTGCTTATAGAGTCCTACCCTTTGGCCTATGCAATTCCCTTACCACATTTCAAAGGGCCATCCTTAGAATATTTTTAGATTTAATAAATGAAGGGCTCGAAGTATATATGGATGATTTCACACCATACAGAGATGATTTTAAGCCAGCATTAGACACATTGGAAAAGGTGCTGCAACGATGTATTGCCACCAAGCTCTGCTTGAGCCATGGAAAGTGAAATATGATGATGACCGAAGGGCTTATCCTAGGTCATTATATCTTAGTGGCTGGAATACAGGTAGTTCCAGCCAAAATCAAATAATTTTGTTAATACCTACTCCTACCACACAGACAAAGGTACGCAGTTTTCTAGGATTTTCTGGCTATTATAGGAGATTCATAGAACATTTTTCTCAAATAGTTGCACCTCTATATGCACTGACAAGGAATTTTTATTTTGATTGGACAGATAAATGCAACTGTTCTTTTGAGGATCTGAAAAAGCTTGTGTCAATAGCCACAATGCTTAAAGGCCCAAATTGAGACCTGCCATTTCAAATTTCATTGGATGCGTGAGACACAGCTATTGGAGTAGTCCTTGGGCACAAAGAAGACAAAAAACCACATGCAATTGATTATATTAGCAAGAATTTGTCTCCTGCTAAGCTAAACTATACCGTTACTAAAAAAGAGTTTTTAGCTGTAACACATGTTGTAAACAAATTTAGGCATTATCGATGGATATCCTGTGTATATAGATCACTCTACCATAAAATATTTAGCAAATAAACTGATTACAAATGGTAGGGTAATAATATGGTTGATTTTATTGCAGTAATTTAAAATCACAATAAAAGATTGACCTGGAAAAGAGAACCCTATAGTTGACTTTCTCTCACGAATGCCGAAGCCAGTGGATGATGCAGCAGTCGAAGATCAATTCCCAGATGAACATTTGTTTGTTGTTACTATCAAGGCACCCTGGTATGCTGATGTTGAAAATTATTTAGTAGTAGGCAAATTACCAAAGCATCTAACCCCCAATGAACGAAAACAGATTGTGCAATGTAGTACCTGATTTTCTTGGATTGGGGGCTACCTATTTCATGCAGGGGCAGATATGCAAATTAGAAGATGCATCCGTGAAGATGAAATATTTGACATTCTAAAAGCCTATCATGACAGACTGTTGGCGGACATTTTGCAAATCGTAGGACTGGTCACAAGCTTTTGCAAATAGGTTATTATTGGCCTACAATCTTTAAAGACGATAAGAAGTTTGTGCAAGCCCCTGATAGTTGCTAAAAAGTGGGATGCCCTGGACAGTTCGACGAAATGCCTTTAAACCCATAGCTAGTAATTGAACCATTTGAGCATTGGATACTCAATTTTGTCGGTCCGATCAACCCATCATCAAATTAGAAAACATATATTCTAGTAGCAACAGAGTATGTTACCAAATGGGTTGAAGTAGGGGCACTTCCAAGAGCTACAGAGGACTCTGTGATTCATTTCCTGTTCCAAATATTTGTGCGAAATGGCCTCCTAAGGGACATAATCATAGATGGAGGACCATAGTTTGTAGGTAATAAAATCACTGCAACATTAAAAAATTATCACATCCAGCACAAAATTACCACTCTGTATCACCCACAAGCAAATGGCCAAGTAGAGAGCACAAATAAGGTGATAGAGGCAATATTGACAAAAATTGTTGCATCACACAGGTGTGATTGGGCTTCAAGATTGTCGGAGGCCTTGTGAGCATATCGAACAATGTGGAGAAACACCACCAATTATTCACCATATCAGCTAGTATTTGGAAAAGAACGCATCTTTCCAATAGAGTTTGAAATACAAACATTAAGAATAGCACAGGAGAACGGCTTGGATTTAAATGAGGCCCAGACTAATAGATTACAACAAATTAATGAGCTAGATGAAATTAGGCTCTCGGCTCTTCAATGCACTGCATTAATTCAACACGAGAGAGAAAAATGGCACGATGCCCTGATCAGAAAGAAAATCTTCCATGAAGGAGATTGGGCACTCCTATATGACTCCAGGTTTTAGGATTTTCCAGGAAAACTGTAGACTCGATGGCTTGGATCATGTGAAATCTAGAAAGTGCATGACAATGGCACCATTGATTTAACTACTATTGACAGATCTGGACACACCTTTAAAGCAAATGGCCACTGAGTGTGACTGTACCATAAACCGCTTACTCGAGAATCCTTTTACCAGCAGCTCCAGGAAGATTCTGATATGCAGATTCTTGCTGAGGAAAATAATCATTCCTCGGCATTGGTTCACTAAATAGTTTCATTGTTTTTAAACTTTTTACATAACTTTTTCTTTTCTGCTTGTATAAACTACTTTCTATACAGTTTTTTTCATTTCTGCACTTTTGCATTTTGCCATTTCTGCCTTTTTTTGATGTTCCTTTCCGAAGGAACAACACTTTCATATTTTGTTGTTCTAATCCAAAGGAACAACACTTTCATATTTTGTTGTTCCAATCCAAAGGAACAACACTTTTGCACCTTGTTTTTCCTTTCCGAAGGAACAAAACTTTCACACTTTGTTGTTCCTTTCCGAAGGAACAGCCACTTTTGCACTTTTGTTGTTCCTTTCCGAAGGAACAACCCTTTTGTCTTTTTGTTGTTCCTCTCTAAAGGAACAACACTTTTGTTTTTTTCTATTCCTTTCTAAAGGAACAACATTTTCACTTTTTGTTGTTCCTTTCTGAAGGAACAACAGTTTCACACTTTTGTTGTTCCTTTCCAAAGGAACAACACTTTCGCATTCTTGTTGTTCCTTTCCAAAGGAACAACACTTTTGTTTTCTGTTGTTCCTTTCTGAAGGAACAACACTTACACATTTTTGTTGTTCCTTTCCAAAGGAACAACACTTATTTTGTTATTCCTTTACACAAGAACAACACTTTCCCTTTTTTTTTGTTCCTTTCCGAAGGAACAACACTTTCGTTTTCTGTTGTTCCTTTCTGAAGGAATAACATTTCTACATTTTTGTTGTTTCCTTACGAAGGAACATCACTTCCGTTCTTTTGCTGTTCCTTTTTGAAGGAACAACACTTTCACATTTTTGTTGTTCCTTTCCGAAGGAACAACACTTTCGTTTTCTGTTGTTCCTTTTCGAAGGAACAGAATTTTTGCATTTTTGCTATTCCTTTTCGAAGGAACAACACTTTCATTTTCTACTGTTCCTTTCTGAAGGAACAACATTTCCGCATTTTTGTTGTTCCTTTCAGAAGGAACAACACTTTTGGTTTTTTTGTTGTTCCTCTCTGAAGGAACAACACTTTTGCATTTTTGTTATTCCTTTCCGAATGAACAACACTTTCGTTTTCTAATGTTCCTTTCCAAAGGAACAACACTTCCGCATTTTTGATGTTCCTTTTCGAAAAAACAACACTTTCGTTTTATGCTGTTCCTTTCTGAAGAAACAACATTTTTGCATTTTTGTTGTTCCTTTCCAAAGAAACAACACTTCCACTAGATTTTTTTCTCGTTCCTTTTTGAAGGAACAGCTCTTCCACCAGATTGTTTTGTCGTTCCTTTTAAAGGAACAACCCTCCTTCACATTTTTTTCCTTTCTTCCATTCTTTCCGAATCAACAATAGTTTCGATTTTGGATGATCTAGGTTGTTCTGCCAAAGGAGCGGTATTTTATTTCACATTTTCTTTATTTGTTGTTTCGTTTAAGGAACAATTGTTCTTCCTCTTAAGGAACAATAGTTCCGAGTGTATTTTTATTCTTTTGTTTGTTGTTCCTCTTAAAGGAACCATGGTTTTTTTGTGCAGATATTCTTTTGTTGTCCCACTTAAGTAACAATAGCTGTTCCTTTTAAGAAACAACACTTTTTGAGCGCATTTTTTTGTTTTTCGTGTGTGCGTGTTTTATCATTTAGAATATTTTTGTGAATAATGGTTCATTTAAGGCACAACTATAAATTTATGCATGAACACAAAAACTAGAGGATAGTGAAATCAGCAAATCAAAGAAAAATCGTTATCTTTAGAGTAATTGCTTTGAATCGATAAGAAAAAAGAAGAAAGGGCACAATTATTTATATCACTTTGTTGTATTTATTTTCACTAAAACAAATTTGATTGATTACTTTTATCATGTTGGTTCTTCCTTAAATCTTCATAATTCTCTTTGATCATTATTATTGAATAAGAATAAGGGCATATTTTACTCTATTGAGATGTTCAAACTTCTTCCAACATCCCTACTCTCAAGGAGTGTTGAGCTATCCTCTGTATATAAATAGGAAAGTGATGTATAAAAGAAAAAGAGAAAAAGAGAAAAATATATATCTATATAATTACTAACATGATTTGTCAGATGAAGGATAGGGGGTCTCATTAAGAACCAGCCTACCATGATCATAAGGAAGCAAGTGAAGTGGCATTCTCACTATGGCCACCACACCAGGGATATGATCCAAGAGGCATATTAGAAAAATAAAAAATTCCTTGGAAAAGGAGGTCTCATCACAAGCCGGCCTGCCCACCTTTCACTCCTTCCTGGTGAATGGCATTGTGATTCGTCTGGTTACCAAGCCAGCACAATGGCCTCCATTCTGACATCACACAGCACTTTCCTAAGCATACACAAAGGATTATGGTTCCAAGGGTGAAATAAGCAACTCTATCAATGTTATGGACACCTGTGGGCAACAGAGCTCTGCTGATGGTATTGAAGTCATATGTTTTGAACACCAATAATCATTATAAACCCCTTTTCTTATATCTTTATATTGATTTCAAACGAGATTATGTTATATAACCCTTTCGAACCTTTTATACATGAAAAATCATTTGTAAATCAATCATAATGGTTAAAGTGGATAATGACCGCATAAGTACTTTTACTTACTTCAATTGTCCTATCCTCTATTTTTCGCATCATTTCATGGCATTTCCACATCTATTTGCGATTTCCATTATAAGCCTCGATTTCAGTAATCCGCTGATTTTTGTAATCATGTCATGGATATATACACAGTTCCTTTATTTTACTGTATGACTACAGTCCAGCATGTTGCTCCTTTATTTGCCGACCAAGGACGACCTATCACATTTCAGGGGGGCGTGAGTGACCTCCATAATACGCTGGCATATGTGTCAATTCCTTATTTGGAGGTATTATGACTCCATAAAAACTCGGGAATAGCAAGTTTAACGATATTGATATTTCCCAATATGAACAGCTTGTTGTTCCATCATCGTTTCAGTGTTTTTGCTCTGTAAAAATTATCAATGTGCTAAAGCTTGAATAGCTTGTTGTTCCATCGACATTTCTATGTTTTTGTTTTGTAAAAAAAATAAGTAACAATGTGCTAAGTTTGAACAAAGATGGGAGGCAAATCGATACACAGCGAGCTGCAGGTGTTAATGATCTCCAACGCTGCACATGAAATTTTAATAAGAGCAGGATGAATTTCCTACCTTAACAGACTATAGTAGTCTAATGAGACACTGACCATTGAATTTATGCAGAATTTGTAGGAACATCGTTCCATGGTGAGGAGGAGGCAAATAATAGTAACAGATGCGATAATTGCTAAAGTATCGTGACTGCAAGCTATTGGACCAGTATGGACCCAGAAGAAAGTGAGACTTCAAAACGTTATAACCATCTTCCGGGACAAAGGACAAAGCCTTACTATCAAAGGAAAAGGAGTTCTACTTGCAACCCTAGGAGAGCCATGGGCAGAATTAGCTAGGATTGTGCAAAGCTACATCACCTGTGATGGCAGAAAAGATGTGGTAAGACCACGACATCTCAAACTGTTAGCTATGTTAAAACAAAAATGTGCTACTAATTTGCCTGCATACTTAAATTCTTTATTGCATGATGCTGCTCGAAGTATGAGAAAATATCATCATGTAGAAATGGTAGTAAGTCATCACGACTTAATTCAGTTAATAGTTAGTTACAGTCTCACTCAACAACAAAGTAGTTGGCAAGAATTCATATTCTCAATAGATGGGGGATTGGTCTTACTAGCCCCAAAACGAAAGAGAACCTATAGCACACCAATGAGACTGCAAAAGCGAAGACAGTTCGCTAGATTGGGGAGAAGTAGAGGAATGTTGGGAAATGCCGAAGAACTCAGTATCCACCCAATACAGATATATGACTCAGAGGACGAGCAACCCCCACAACTTGAAGGAGGGGAAAATGAAGAAGAAGAATTAGATGAAAATGAAGAAGAGCAACTGGAAGAGGAAGTTGAGCACTCTGGCGAGGAAGAAGGGGAGGAAGCAGAGCAACCCAATGAAATCCCATTAAAAAACCCTCTGCAAGAACATGAATTGTTCCAAATTTTGGCTAATATGGGGGAATAAATCCAACCCCACAACCCACTCAACCTCGATATTGAGGCAGGACCATTAGAGGAGCACTCTACTCACAATAACAGTGCATCTAAAGAAATGAATGATGAGGAAAAAGAGGGAAGACAATCACAGAAACACTCTGCTCATAGTCAGAGTGCATCCGAAGAAGTGCATGATGAAGAAGAAGTAGAAGAAGCCGCCCGGGAAATAGAAGATCAACCCGATGTTTCCACCCTTGAGAAACCTAATCAGCAGGACAAGAACACTGAAGAAGTGTTCCAAGCAGAAAACATGGAAATAGGCCAAGGCGAGGGTACAATCCCTGAAGAACAAAGCCTAGGCCCAAGAAAAGAAACAGTTGTTCCTTCGAAGAAAATGAATGAAATCCAGAGGCTATGAAAGGAACAGCAGAGGCTATTAAATGTAGTTAAATAGCTCAGAAAACAAATAAGGGTCCTAAAAATGGGGAAAATCTCAAAAAGAAACCTTGGAACAAAGGATGCAACCACCTAGATGAAACCCCATAAAATGAAGACCAAAAGGACTCAATCCAAGCCCATTATCATCCAGGACCGCAAGGAACAACATGCAGTTGTTGCAAATGTAGAAGCCCAAACAGAAAACACACCAGTTTGTAATAAGGACATCCAGACAGAGGCATTGTCCTCTAATATCACGACCGATCGGACAGTTCATGAGAAGGAAACACAGACTATAGGAACTAGATGTCACAATAAGGAGATCTAAGTAGATCTACAACCTAAAATGTTATGATGGACAATGATATGAGGATAGTGAGACTTCAAAAAGATCTGGCACAGGCCCAACAAATGATAGAAAAGCTCATAGAGGAAACTGTTCCTCAAGAGAAATATCAGAAGTTACAGTAGCAAGTAAATAACATCAATGCATCAAAGAGCGAGGCCTTCAATAGATGACATAGGGCAGAGGAAAAAGTTAAAAAGGTAACCAATAGAATAGAGATAGTTATGAGTCAAATGGATACCTTATGTTCTCTATATACTAATGTTCTAGCCTGTAGTGCACCTGCCAAAAATTATTCTTTGTTTTTTATGGAAAGATACTTACAATTAAAAATTAAAGCTGTCAAGGCAGGAGTGCCTATAGAGTTAAAAACTATTGATGATTTCATAAACTGCTGTAAACATTATGGGGTGAAATTCCAGTGATTTCTATGTGACTTTTATTTGCATAATCTTGTGTTGGACGGTGAAACAAAAGAAAACCCTAGCCCTTTTGTGGGTGATATCTAGCTCCAGGCATTCATCTTTTTTCCTGTTAATCAGATAAAGTGGCTTAAAGCCCATAATACCTTTCAGAGACAGGAGAATGGGTTAGATATGTGGGTAAGGGGTGAACCAAGAAACCCATTACGACTGTGGAATAAGCATAGAAGCTTAATGAGAAAGCAGGGTGTGATCCAGACATTAGGACCCATTCACACAGTAGTTGTCCAGCAAGGGGTACAATACTTCCTAGCCATCAAAGACCTTGCCATACCAGTAGCTAAACACGGACACAAGACTTCCAATCAGAATTTTCAGGATCGAGAGCCATTCAATTACGAAAATTTTAAGCTAGTTGTTGATCTCCTAGTTACCTATAGTGACCTCATATTGAGAGAGGGTCTGCATTGGTTAGGCTGTAGGTTTCGAAGTCCAATCATCTGGTATCTAGCACTAGGGTATAGAGCCCTATATGAATTGCCTGAAGGCCAGAAAGGGCATATTTTTTAAGCATTAGGTAGAAATCATTGTTTTAGACCACTGCATGCAAACCCTTCTCTAGCGTATTTCCTAACTGCCTCGCATGTAAATTATAATGTTTTCATGAGGGCATGAAAAAGAGTAAGCAAAGGGGTGTGTTGAGCATTGGAAAAGGTATGCATTTACCACTTAGTTCTTTATCTTCTCCTTTGAATCATAACTTCTTTACACTCTAAGATGGCAATATGATTAAAGAATTGTGGTGGAATTAAGGAGATTTGTGATTGATACAAAATGACTAATCATTGTCTTTTTCTATACAAAAAGTGAAGAAAATGGAAAATCACTATTCAAGATGAAAATACAAAGACAAAGCAACTAGTGTCCCTTTGATAGGAAGCCATATCTATACGAGGAAATCAATATCGAAATGCATGGTCCAGGGAAAGGAAGAGAAAATGCAACATCAGTGCAAAAAGACAAAATGATAACTTGGAGATCAAAGATATGGAAAATCCCTCAGGATCCTTTGATCCTGAGGGATCAATGCTTCAAGGCTTATCTGTATTTTTGATACTTTCTCCTGGCCATTATAAAAAGGGATAGCGCGGGTAGCCCAGGGGGTGGATTGCATTATCAGTTTATATAACTTATTTTTGTAAACCTAACTTTGATCATCGACTCTCTCTGAAAAGCAATCGTTGTAACTCTACCATTTTTTATTAATATATAACTTCATTGCTATTCTGTCTTCTAATCTTGGAGTAACCGCAACAGTGCTTCACTAGATGCTAAGGGCCCGACCCTAGTGGATCACTTGATTCTTGTATCATTATTTTACAATTATAGTCATGTGTGGTTTGATTTTCTTTGCATTCCCTTAACTTGCTTTATTCAATAATCTTTCGTTTCTGAAAATTTACCTAAATTTCTTTGTTATATCGAAATCATAATTGGATGGCAAAATTATTATTCACAACCAAAAATGTTATGTTGTTCCTTCTGAAACCATATTGCATTTTCTAATTCGGATTCTGTTGTTTATTTACAGATTGATATTACTATTCATTTACAGATTGATATTGTTGTTCATTTACAGTTGCGATTTTTGTTCATTTAACTACAGTCCATATATAATTGTGATTGTTTTTCATTTCACTACTGTTCAATTATAATTGCAATTGTCGTTCCTTTATACCTGTGGTTAATGTCCTGTATGCCGGAATAAGATTATTGATTCTATAGTCATTGCGTGTTTTCACTTAATTAAGTTTGTTATTCAATTTCTGTAGGTTTGCTTAGATTTGTTGTTCCTTGCTTCGATTGCTGAACAATTTCTTTATTAGTTGAAGGTGGTTGTTTAATACATTTCCGTTAATTTTTTTGCTTATTTCATATCTGTAGATTCAGCTTTGCTATTCGATCTTTCCAGTAGATTCAGTTTTTGTTCCTTTTCTGCTAACGAATTGTTATTTCCAGTATATGCTTTGGTGTGAATAGAAATATCTACAACTGTAATGACCATTGACTATTGTTGTCTAAGTTCTTAGACTGGAGATCTTGTCCGTGATTGATTTTCATTTACATCAGTTTACAAAGGAAAGGGTTATCATTACTGCATCCTTGACTGATGATTTCTGTAGTTTCTTGAGTGAATAATTTAGTTATAAAGCATCTAAGATTCTTGCCATTACAATTAGATTTTGTTTCTAGCATTCATTTACTTTAACTTTTGTAAGCACTATAATGCAAGCATTACTCTTGCACAAGTGACAACCTCAGACTCAGTATGCTCTTGAGATAAAAAATCGTACCGAGATTGATAATTAATGTAGGGTAAATAGGGGTTAAAAGACACCCTTTTATTGCTCAACACACCTCAACTAGGATGCAAATTTACTGACCATCCAAAGCTTAATCAAAATAGAGAACCCACTACACCATGGCTATCCAAGAAATGAAAAGGAAAGGTTGAAACCACTGTCAATCTAGGAAAATTCCATTCCAATGACAACAAAGTAACCAAATAACCAAATGCATGTACCATGCAGCCAAATCTCAGCAAGGAAATCACACATACAACCTATTACTTGAAATATACTCATGTTGTAGTTGTTGATCCAAACTTATTTCCATTGCCCACATAATGCCTTTTCTTGCTTGCTTACTTATCTCCTAGTCCAAGTGAATGCTAGGATGCTCCAAGAAAACTCTAAGTGTGTAAGAGTGGAAGAAGAGAACCAAAAGTTGTGAACTATTTCTTTGATGCCTTTTTACCATTGATGTCTCATGTATCTTCCTTTCCTTTTTCCTTTTTCTTTAATTTTCTCTCTAATTTCCCTTGCATGCATATTTTTGTCTCTTTACCTTCATTTTCTCCTATTCCCCTTAATTTCTTTAATTAAATGTCATTTATTGCCTCTTTTCCTTTTCCAATGTTTTTTTCAAATTTTATAGCCATTAATAAACCACAAGTGATGCTCACTATAATGTTTTCTCACCATTCAACTTGGTATATGTGTCCCATGACCTTGATCTTAATTTATTTACATGGAAAATCAACTACGGGTTGTTACAATATTATTGTCCCAAACGTGATGGCAATGATGGTGGAATTCATCATGCAAGTAGTAAATGTGGATAACTAGATGCTGAAATTAATGATGATAATGAAAATGATGAGGACGGTGATATTGAGTATAGAAAGGAAGAAAATGAAGGACTTTAAAAAAATATTGTGGTTGATGGTGAAGATAAGTAAGAGAAAAACTATGGAATATAGTAAGTAGTGTATCCTATTAGAGAAATGGAAGATCATGATGGTTGTAATGATCTTTCATGTAGTATATGATGGTGCTAGAGATGAAGATCTTGATGATGTACCAAATTCCCTTAAATTTGTTTTATTTATTTCTTAGTCAAATTAGAGAGAGATAGTTAAAGAAATAAAATACATTTTCAATAAAAAATTAAGTCAAAGTATAGTTTGAAGAAATTTAAGGTAAAGATATAGTTGAAAGTGAATTATGCTAAAATAAAGTTACAATTATGATTTTATTTATGTAAATTCATAAAGGTTTTACGTTAAAGGTTTGTTTTTTCATTGGTGTAATGAGTCAAAATTAAAGATGAACTATTAATTTAAAGTACTAAAATTAAGAGTAAAGTTGAGAGTATCGAGTAAGAGTAAGCGTTAAGAAAAAGTCTCGGAGTTCACTAAAATATGTTGGTTATGTAATGAAGTCATTAATATAGTCTCATTAAATTGTAAAGTTATGTCAAATCATGACATTGGTGCATAAATTAAGTTTTTTATTTGTCTCATAGGTGTCTTTTTTTATGGGTACATGACTCCAACAAGAAACATAATTTTTTAAGCATGTAATTGTATGTGAATTAAGATGACTGCAAGAAAGATGAAAGAAGATGAAGAAAAAAAAATTAGACTTCATGACAAAATAATATGATATAAGAAAGCACTCCCAACATGAAGAAAATAAAATGTAAGAAAAAGAAAGAAGAACATGGACTCCTTGACATGAATAGAAGAAGAAAAATGAAAGTCATATTGAAGAAGGAGAAAAAAAGGGACATAGAAGAATGGAGTAGCAAAGACAATTACATAGGAAAATGGAAATGAATATTGAGGAAAGCAATGAATGAATGAAGAATGAAGAAGCAAGGTGAGAATATATAGTACCATCTATTAATGCAAAAGTAGTATATCCATGAAGGATAAAATCCATAATAGGTTAGATTATCCTCCTTGATTTTGTTTTCTAATGATGAAAAGAAAATGGTCTTAGTTATATCTTAGTATAAGGTCTAGATTGGCCTAAAATTAATTTTTGAAACCTTCACTTCTGAAGCTTTACACCCTAACCACAAGCTTGACACACTATGCATGTGGTTGGAAGGCTTCAATTGCATGCATGAGTGTCCTTCCATGTGGTTACAATCGAGTTTCTTCAGTTCAGAGGGTGTGGTTGCAATATGAATGACACTTTTTCAAGGCTAGTCTATAGGCCACTATCCATAATAACTGAGAACCTTATAGAATCAGATTTAGGATAGTCATAAGTCTAAAAAATAAATACTAAAGCTAGATATTTCCCAAGACATGACAAACACATGATAAACATTTCACCAAACATATTGTAAATATAGAAGCTATAGATCATGAATGCATATCTGATCGTGATCTTCTCAACTTCATCAGAGAATTGTCAAGAAGGTGCAATTCCCTCTCAAGCTAGCTACAAAAACACTTGTTATCCCAATCATACATTAAACATTCAATAACGTATACAAACGTGAACAAGATGCATATCAAGAACACATCATTCAACCATGCTTGTAACCATAATAAAAGGTAATAGAATCAATGACAAACTAGTCATAAGATCAACATAATAACCAGTAAATGGGCTCATTGATCACAAAAATCATTGATCACAAAAAGAAAAATAATTTTATTGAAATATGAAAAATTCAACCAAGTCAGGGTCTTCCACGTACCACCCGACCATAAATTGGGCTGAATAAAATCTCTTTCATCCAATCACCCTCGCTCCATATTCCAAGCATGAATGTTGGCTCATATGGGTTAAACCAAAATGAACCAACCAGGGCTTCCAGAGGCCTAACAACCTCAACCCTCAACCACAGTGGTTTCACCTAAACCAGTCAAAAGATCACTAATGCCAAAACAAGCTTGGACTCCTTTTATTTCCTTTACCAGTTCCAAAGGAATTTTCCTATCTCCACCCATTCGTCAAGAGTTCTAGGAGAAATCCCATCTCCACCCTTGACCCTTGGGAATTTTCCCAAGCCCTCCTCAACCAAGATAAAAGTCTACTGACCATCCAAATATTAATTAAAAAAGAGAACCCACTACATCATGTCTATACCACAAATGACAAGCTAAGGTTGAAAACACTATTAATCTATAAAAAGCCCATGCCAATGACAACAATGTAACCAAATAACCACATGCATGTACCATGCATCTAAACATCAACAAAGAAATCACACATGCAACCTATTACCTATAATGTACTCTTGTTATAGATGTTGAACCAACCTTCTTTACACTTCCCACATAATTCCTTTACATGCTTTCTTTCTTCTCTCTCAGTTCAAGTGAATGCTAGGATGCTCCAAGAATACTCTAAGTGTATAAGTGTGGAAGAGGAGAGCCAAAAGTTGTGAATTATTTCTCTAATGCATTTTCATCATTGATATCATGTCTCTTCCTTTCCTTTTTCCTTTTTCTTTCATTTTCCTTCATTTTCCCACTAATTTCCCTTGCATGCATATTTGTGTCTCTCTCCGCCTTCCTTTTCTCCTAATTTCCTTTATTTCCTTAGTTAAATACAATTTATTGTCTCTTTTCTTTTGTCAATGTCTTTTCCAATTTCTATATACATTAATAAATCACAAGTGATTCCCACTATAATGTTTTCCCACCATTCAACTTTAAATACATGTCCCATGACCTTGGTCTTAATTTATTTACATGGAAAATCAACCGGGGCCTATTATAATACTATTGTTGTGAACATTATGGGAATGATGGTGGCATTCATCATGCAAGTAGTAACCATGGAGAGATATATTTTGAATTTGGTGATGATAATGCAAATGATGAGGATGGTGATATTGGGTATTGAGAGGAAGAAAATGAAGGAGCTTAAAAAAATATTAAGGTTGATGGTGAAGATAAGCAAGAGAAAGGCTATGACATAGAGCACGTAGCCTATCCTATTAGAGAAATGGAAGATCATGATGGTTGTAATGATTTTTCAACTGATATAATATGGTGTTAGAGATGATGATCTTGATGATGTACCAAATTACATTGAATTTGTTTTGTTTTCTTCTTAGTCAAGTTAGAGATAGATAGTTAAAGAAATAAAAGACATTTTCAAGAAAAAGTTGAGTCAAAGTATATTTTGGAGAAAAGTAAGGTAAAGATAAATTTGAGAGTGAATTATACTAAAAGAAAGTTATAGTTAGGATTTTATTGATGTAAATTCATAAAGGCAGTAAGTTAAAGATTATTTTTTCATTGGTGTAATGGATCAAAAGTAAAGATGAGCTATTAATGTAAAGTACTAAAATTAAGTTAAAATCTTAGGGTATCGAGTAAGGGTTAAGATAAAGTCTAGGGATTCATTAAAAGATGTTCGTTATGTAATGAAGTCATTAATATTGTCTCATTAAGTTGTAAGGTTATGTCAAATCATGACATTGGCTCATCAATTAAGTTTGCTATTTGTCTCATAGGTGTCTTGTTTGATGGGTACATGACTCCAACAAGAAACATAATTTTTTAAGCATGTAATTGTGTGGTAATTGTATGTAAATGAAGATGACTGCAAGAAATTTGAAAGAAGATGAAGAAAAAAAAGGTGTATACTTCATGAGAAAATGATATGATATAAGAAAGCACCAACAACATGAACAAAATAAAAATTAAGAAGAAGAAAGAGGAAGATGGACTCCTTGACATGAATAGAAGAAGAAAAAGGAAAGCCATATTGAAGAAGGAGAGAAAAAGGGACATAGAAGAATGGAGTAGCAAAGACAATGACATTGGAAAATGGAAATGAACGAATGAGAAAATAAATGAATGAATGAAGAATGAAGAAACAAGGTAAGAATAAATAGTACCATCTGTTAATGTAAAAGTAGTATATCCATGAAGGATGACATAAATAAGAGGTTATATTCTCCTCCTTGATTGTGTTTTCTAATGATGAAAAGAGAATGGTCTTAGTTATATCTTATTATAAGAGATAGATTGGCCTAAAATTAATTTTTGAAATTATATGTTCCTAAGTATCAAGTGTTGATGTAAGATATGATAAGGCTAGTGTACTTCCATAATATGAATGAAATAAGGTTTTCATTCAACCAAAATGGTAGATGTATCACATGGTTCATGGTCAACTAAAGCCACTTTATTATTTGTAGTAAGCCAAAACCACTTGAGGATGTGATGGTTGAGGGAACGTCAAAGAAAACCCAAAGTGTAGCTATACTTAATCAAAAGAAAACCTAGGATGATGATTGATAAAGCTGTAGGGGAGTAAAAGGTACAAGTATGAAGATATGTCATTGAACCATGTACTAGAGAATGTTTCATATAGAACAAATAAATACATTGGTTGTTGACCCATGCATTCCAAAGGACGATAACATTATTATCTCATCCTCAAAATACACAATGTTTATGTTATGTGGGGACAAGATGAAAAATGAAGAAGATTGGTGATAAAGAATGAAGAAACCATATCATAGAATCTAGAATATGAAGATAAAGAGCATCAAAGGAATATATCATAGAATATGAAAATGGGACCCGTCGAAGGGAGAGTTAAAGATTATACATTGTCACAAGTACTAGTAAAGGACGAGTATGAAATATTAGGCTCGTACATGCAAATAAAGAATAATGTATCAATTATATGATGGTTCATAATGATGTGCGTAGATCATATAAGTCTAAGGAAGAAAAATAGATGAAGAGAAATAAGATTTGTATGGGATGACTATTAGTTGAGAGATCCAAGGAGAGATTATTGTGGATATAGTTATGCATACGATTGTTACTATCACCTATTGTTATGCAAAGGGACCAATTATATAATACACACACGAGAATGATTTATTTAATAGAATTTCCCTTTTAGATGCTTTTGACTATAAACCTCTATGTACCTTGTTTCATATTTATTTCTATGTATTTGTGATGTCCATTGAAGCAAATGGTGCACATTCCCAAAAAAGACAAGTTCCCAAATGCAAAGAAATCTTCACACAATAATAAAATAAAAGAAATATAAAGAAATAGTAACATAATTACCGAAACACCATCAAGAACCTTCTAGTCTTGGCCATCTTGAACCATTAATTGCAACATGGTGTAAAATGAATGTGAACAAGAGTGTGTCTCAAATTATGTTGAATGAAAGTTGGTGGTATCTAGCCCTCCCACTCTATTGAAGGGGTGACAATGAGGGTACCACCGTACGTCCCCACTCACCATGTTTGTCACCCTATGCAAGTGAAATTTTCACATAAATTAATTTGATTTTATAAAATATGTTAGGTTAAAGCTATTAAAAAATTGAGTGAGAGAATTAGTTTTTTTAAAGATAATTGTTATAATTATTTTCCTAGAAATTTCTCATGGTGTGAAGTTAACATTCTCATTCTTATAAACTTAAACAAGAGGGTTTGCGTGACAGCTAGTTCTTGCCCTATGCTATTGTTGGTTGAAGCTGTATCTCTCACAAGCAGAATAGAAAACAAAAACATCCTATAGAGACGTTGATTAGTCAATGTTCAAAGCTTCTTGGTGAGAGTATATGGATGAAGATATTTCACAACTGATGAAAAGAAATGGATCAGTTCCATCCCACATTGTGGTTGCACTTATATTCAATGTCTGTTGGCAGTAAATGTGAAGCTGTATCTCGCACAAGCAACATAGCAAGCAAAAACATCCTATAGAGACATTGATTAGTTAATGTTCAAAGAAATCCTAAGCATCGTATAGTGCACTAATTAGTCAATGTTTAACCTGTTCTAACCGGGAAGTAAAAGACCTGTTCTATTTGTCAAGAAAAAGGTGCAATATTCTACAAGTAGTTGAAAAATAGACTGCAATGAAAGGCTTAAGACATCAAGAAATCAAGTAGTTCAGTCACATTTATAAATTTCAACAAACCAATTTTCTTCTATTTTGAAAATTATCCAAAAATCCCATGAGAATATATTCAATATTTGCATAAGCATCAAACAATGATGGAGGTAAGGATCAACACTTAATACCTTACAGACACCTTTTACTTTGGAAAATAGGCCAGCATGTCTAGAAACTTCTCCAAGTAGGAATGCAATTGGATCATGTACTGCAAAAAGGGTGAATGCCAAAAGAATCTATAGAAATTAGTCAGCCAGAAATGTTTAAAATAATAGGCAGAGAAGAACGATATTGATTTTAAATTCAATAAATATGGAAAGAAGACTTATAAAAAACATTTCAGATTTAGAGAATAACACATTTGATACATATACTTAATCATTTCCTAGTGAGAGTAAATGGATGATGAAAAGAAATGGATAGTGTAATCATCTGGTGTAAATATCCTAGACCAACCCAACCTAAATTAAGCCTATAGCTTCAGGCCTCCTCGTTTTGGTCTCGGTTCCAGCCCACAATCTGGTTGCACTTATATTCAATGTATGTTTGCAATAAGTGTGAAGAAATCCAAGAGAAATCAACCCTTGCACCCTCCCAGGAATGTAGATTTAAATTGGACAAGCATTATAAGACTTGACATACTCGCGGCATAAGCAATCCGCACAAAATGACAAGCATTTTCTTTGTGTTAGCAACAACCTCTATATTTGAGAGCGATTTTTTTTTATTAACTATCTCGTAATACTAGCATATTTCTAGCATTTCTAGACAACTTTGAAATGAAAAATTACCAAGATTTCTAGTATCCGTGATACAATCAGATGAATGCTTGAGGTTGGCTTTTTACTCAGCTTTATGAGAAATCATTTCAGGGAAAAGACTTGGCTAAGACTGAAGCCACAATTAGTTCTATTTAATTGAGAAATGCATAATACATTACTTTATGGAACAAAGAGAGCTACAACAATCTAGCAATAGTATTACAAGAAAATTCCCATCCTAAAAAAGAGCTAGAAATGCAAGTATATAAGCACAATAGGAAGGGACTCTACATAAAGCTTGTTAACTCACTGGATTATCTTGGGCTCCATATTTAAGCACCAAGTGGAAGAACAACCATGAACTGAAAGGTAGATACCTTGAAAAACTGACGTAGACAGGTGCCCCGACGTACACAGTTGCCCCGCATGTAAGGCCAACTATTATTTATTTATTAATAAATAAAGTTATGTTCAAATTAAAAAAATAAAACATAATTAAAATAAAAAATAAATAGATAAATGCTTGGGTGGGCACGTGGCTTAGATGCAATCCACCTACTCTTTCCCTTACTGCATTGAGTCCACTGCTTCACTATAATATGTTAAAGGCACCTAGCCAACAATGGTGTCGGTGCACAGTTGAGGACAACTCAAAACACAAGGCACTTCATTACGACATGGCTTGAGGGCCTTTTAACTTTTATAGATCAATGAAGTCAACGTATTGTCTGGCATGCTGATTCTGAACAAATGTCATTTTGATTTTGAACAAATATCATTTCAGTGTAAGGAAATTGGCATTTGGCAATCAAAATGTAGAGTTTGACAGACTGAAAACATGCACATAAATTCAGACACCATGAAAGTGTCTTCAATTTGACTTAAGGTTCTGTGAGTGTGAATGGAGAATATAACATGGAAGAAAAAATACCGGCAATCCACAGTGGTAATATGCGTCTTGCGTTGGTTTTTGGTGTGTTTTTGTTGATTTCAGGGGGAGGTAGAGGATAGTATCAACAAAGTTGGCCATGGAATATCAAGCAAATGGATGCTCCAAACTCTCATGGATCCCACCACTCCTGCAGCCTTGCTTCGTCTCCTCCTCCATGACTGCCAAGTGTAGGTAAGTCTCCTATGAACTTCAAACTTCATTTCAATTTTATATGAAGGTTTCAAGTTGCAAAAAAAGGTAGAAACTAATTTTCAATACATAAAGTGAAATCTTCGTTAAAACTCTCAGAAATGTATTTTGCATATTGACAACTCCAAAGTCATACCAACTCTCAAAATTCCAATCTCTTGTGCTGCGAGTGGTTCTGGGCTAAGCTAAAGAGGGATAACAGTTGTATCTTACGTACTTATACTTTACTTAGGCACTATTAGACTTTCTAATTTTATAATACATTAGTGTGGGTTGAAACCCATTTGGGAGCGCTTTTGAAGTTCCAGTTTCAACCCTTGATGGATTCTTACGCCCAGCCCAAGCTGGAGGAAATTAGGAATAGAGTATTTGACTTTTAGAATTTCTCTCAGAATTAAAGAAAATTATTTTTTCGGTTTATAGTTTACCTAATGAGAGGGTCGACCTATTGATCCACCCAAGTTTCTCTCCTTCTCCCCAGCAGCTTTGATCTTGAATGGTCATGCGTTTGTTTTATCTTGAACCCAACACACCCACTTATAGTCAGAACTAAGCTTGTTAGTCAAATGCATAATGCAATTTGGGGGGGTGGGTAAGAACCCTGGTTAATATGATGCTCTAAACTAACCTCAATAATTTATTTTCACTAACAGGGTTTGATTGAAAAGGAAAAATTGAGGATAAAAACTATTTTGCCCAACTATCTAAACTAACCTCAATAATTGATTTTGACTGACAAGGTTTCATTGAAAAGGAAAAATTGAACTCTTTCAACATTCCTTTGAGGACGAAGAGCGTCTCTCTATCTTAATGGCTTCTCACAACACTCATTCCTTTGAGGACAAAGAGCCCAGTTTGCAAAACGTGGTGCAAAACGTAGTACAGGAACCAATGCTCTCTCCATTTCTACCACTCCATTTCTGCCACTCCTGCCATTACAGGCTTCGGCGAGGTTTTTAGAATCAATTTATCTAGTCTGCTAAAGTTTACGAGTACATTTTCAAAACTTCAATACAGGGTAGTCCAAGTTAGTCCATGAAAGTCTTCGGCATAATTTCTAAAGCATGCTTCCTTATGTTCAGTTTAGAACCAATTTATCTAGTCTTCTGAATGTCATAACTTCAATGCAGTAGGATAGTAAGATGCATTGTTGTTAACTTACACTCAACTTATAGTGAAGGTCAGAACTTCAATGTAGCAGGATAGTCAGACGCATTGTTCTTAACTTACACTCAACTTATAGAGAAGAACAACAGAAGAGTGAATGACATTTGGAAGAAGTTGTGGTAGTTGTACGTGCAGCGACAGCGCTGATGGTTCTCTATTATAAGATGGTTGTTCTTTATTATACGAATGAAATACATTTTGATTGACATTTGATTTAATGCTAGCATTAGTTGGAAGCTAAATTTCTAAATTTCTAAATATGAAGCGAAATTATGATATAACTTATGTTTTTAGCCTCCCCGCCTTGGGAAGAGGCTAAATAAGACAATCAAATGGATTGTTGTTCAAAAAGTTTGCTTATTCAATATCTTAGGTAGTTATTCGGAATGATAATCACGTTAAATAAATGCTAAAACCAATAGTTCAATTACTATAGTCCCTGGCCATTCCGAAATGGTAAAGACTAAAAATAAAAACACTCAATAGTGAAAAAAGCTATGTAATAATATGAATGTCTACTCTATAAATACATAATATGAATGTCTACTCTATAAATATTTGTACTCCGAAATTTTCCCCTTTTACATACAAACAGTTTTGATAATTAGATACATATGTGAGGTATGTTCACCATACTAATCATGATAATACATTCAGGACACTTTACTTCTAAGGATGAGAAATTTACAAGTTGGGCAAGTTCAAAAAGCTGTGAGTGACGACAAGAAGAGGATGATGAACAAGCAGTATCTACAGTAGAGGGATCTCTGTAATATTTTGACATTTTGCAAGCAGCTTCTATTCCTTGACGATCGATGGTCGATCTTCGGGGAAAAGATATAACTGCACAAGAAGCATTTTCTGTGATATTGGCTGAAGTGATATTCATTGGAGGTAGAGGCCTGGAATGATTAACAGTCCAATGTTCTGGGAATTCTAAGGTTTCCCATTTTATCAAATGATGTTCAACTTTTTGATTCTTTGGATCTGTTTTCACAACAACACTTGACTTAGAATCTCGACTTGGGGTGTGCCGGATGGCTGGCCACAGAAGGTCGCTAGTGCGAGAAAGATCTGAGTAGGTTCACCACTGGTTCACCAGGAGTTGGCTATCAGAAAGAATTTACAGACACAGAAAAAGAGCAAGCTTGTGACAGAAGCCCCTGCTAGAAATTGGTATCAGAGCCAGAAACATCTGGTTCAAGAGGTTGGTACTCAAAATCACTCTTTATTTCAAAAGATGGATTCATTCAGAAAGTCTGTCTCATTCCGAGAGCTTGAAGAAGATTCTCTTCCTGAAAACAATATGCTTAAAGACATGTTTGAAAGTAATTCAAACAGAACTTTGAATTCTGTAGAAAAGACATATGAAGAAAGTCAGCCGTCTGCTAGATGGGCTCTCCCAGATATTACACCCTCAGAAGTCTATAGTGACTTGTCTCCGTTTCATTTAGTTGCTGCCTCTAGAATTAGTATTAAAGAATCAGTTAGTCAAGTAGAAGAAAATTCAGATAGCATACAGACTATCCAATTACTTGATCCGAAATCTCTACAAGCAGAAGCAAAAAGATTGAAAACAAATTATGTACATCTTGGCTGTATTAGAATCGGTATTAATCCTTTAGTCCACAAAGGATTGAAAACTTTTGTGCTTGCAACTGTCAGAGATCTGACACATAACAAATATACAGACTCTATCATTGGTGGAATAGTTGCTCCTTTATCTGATGGCCCAGTCTACTTCAACTGTTATCCTAATTTCTCTGTCTATACTTTTGATGAAACTATCCAGGATATTCTCCAGTTGCAAATCAATACCACTGGATTTAACATGAAGAAAAAGAGAAATAATATTGCCATCCAAACTAAAGCCTGTCTAAGACACACCAACACTCTGTGGCCAGCCATCCGGCACACCCCAAGTCGAGATTCTAAGTCAAGTGTTGTTGTGAAAACAGATCCAAAGAATCAAAAAGTTGAACATCATTTGATAAAATGGGAAACCTTAGAATTCCCAGAACATTGGACTGTTAATCATTCCAGGCCTCTACCTCCAATGAATATCACTTCAGCCAATATCACAGAAAATGCTTCTTGTGCAGTTATATCTTTTCCCCGAAGATCGACCATCGATCGTCAAGGAATAGAAGCTGCTTGCAAAATGTCAAAATATTACAGAGATCCCTCTACTGTAGATACTGCTTGTTCATCATCCTCTTTTTGTCGTCACTCACAGCTTTTTGAACTTGCCCAACTTGTAAATTTCTCATCCTTAGAAGTAAAGTGTCCTGAATGTACAAACATCATTAATCTTTTGAGTTTGGCAGAACAGAATATCCATCTGCATCATAATCCCAGAACTGGCACTGCTCCTCCCTCCACTTCTATCAGTTCATGTCCAAATCCTAAATGTTCAGATATACCTTTTCCACATGAGTCTGAACCAGATACTGATCATGTCTTCACTACTGATCATGTACTCATGGTGCATTCAATAGAAGAAGAAGATCCTAGGCTTACACAAATGATTTGTCTGATGAGACCAGCAAAGCCTAGATATGGATTGGGAAAAATAGAAATGTCAGAACTGATTCCTGAGTGCAGATTCAAACAGATCCCCTCTGACTACAAAAAACCTGCAGTCATGGAGATGCATAAATTCTTTGCACTCATGGATGGATGTCCAAAATCACAGATCAGTGCACAGTGGATGAAAGAAATGTTAAATTGGGATTTACTCACAAATCCCCAGGCAGATGAATTTGACAAAGGATACACCCCAGACCAGAAAAGAAAAATGGCTATAGATTGGAAAAGATATATGGAAATTAATAATGAATGGATATCTTTTTATTCCTGGAAAAATAGGATAGCTCCTATAAATGTTCTGACTGGTAGCTCTTCCAGCAATGTTCCTGATAAACATGGGTGGACCGCACTTGATGGTTCCATAGTGGAAACTTCCACTACCTTTCCCCCATATAAAGGAATAATTTTAGGAGAAAAATCCAATGCAGCCAAAGCCATTCCTCTTGTCCAGAAAGATGACAACGCCTTAGGAATCGATGGAAGGATTCAAAAGGCCAGTGAACAGATAAAGTGGACAAACACTGCTTTAAAAGGTCTGGAAATGAACATTGCAAAATCAGATGAAGTGAAGAAACAGATTGATGTTGTACAGTCTTCTTTTAATAATGTAAATTCTTGTTTAAATAGCATTCAGTTTGATTCTAGCATGACTCGGTCATACACCAAAGAGTCATTGACAAAGATTGAAGAATTGGGAGAAAGTCTAGTTGGTCACATTGGAATAACTAAGACAATCCTCTCTGGCTTAAATGAAAAATTTGATAAGATGCAGATCACAAAAGTAGAAAAGCCAGTCCCCAGTTCATTTTTGGTTAAGAGAAATATCCAGATTGAACATTCCATAAAAAATGTGGAAAAATTCCCTTTGTTGTTTCCCAAGGAAACCAAAGAAGAAGGATCTGAAAAAATCACGATAGCTTCCTTATTCGAAGAACCAGAAGCTCAAATCCTCCCGATTTATGAGCCTCTTGAGCATAGACAGCCCCTTGAGCATAGATATAACAGATACTCTGCACCAGATATAGAAGGAAAAGGGAAAATGCCTGAAGCACATACTTTTTTCCCTGATTCCCATAGAGAATGGAATATAGACAACATGAGTGTAGGCCAAATTCGTCAAATGATTGACATCATGTATACAGAATACAAACTCATGTGTTTAAGAGGAAAATCAGAAGTCGATGCTTGTAAAACTATCATCCAGTGTTTTACAGGTACTCTTCTCAGATGGTGGGAAGCAGAGTCATCTCCAAAGTTGATTGAGACCATGGAGGCTGAAGTCTTAAAAGATGAAAAGGGAGATGTAATTCACAACCAAGATGGCACTGTGACAAACAATATGATTGGTGCCTTGACATCAATGATTTTGGAGCATTGGTGTGGCTGTGAAGTTGAAATAGCAGATAAGCATGAGGTTATTCTAATGAACCTCAAATGCCATAAAATGTCTCAATATGATGATTTTCATCGAGACTGGATGCAGCGGATTTATGAAGTGAAGGATTCCAAAAATCTTCTTTGGAAACAGGTATATCTTGCTGCTCTACCTTCCAGGTTTGTTGACTATCTAAAAATGCAGGATATTTTCCAATTGCCTTATGAATCACATACATGGGGAGAAATTTATTCCCTCATTACAAAGACTCTAGTTAGCCTTTGTACCAGTTCAAGAGTCAACAAATCCTTAGAGAAATTATCTAAACTGCCAGACAGAAAATCTATCTGCAGTAAATATGGATTAACAGTTGATGATCCATTAGTTAAAAGAAGAAAGTCTAGGAAAAAGGCCAAAAGAGAATTTAAAGAGACTTTCTATAAGAATAAAAGGAATTATCCGAAAAGTAAAAAGAAATATCCCACCAGGGATAAAGCCCCAAAAAGGAAAGGATATTATCGGTACATTCCAAAAACCCACTATTATAATCCCTCTGATATCCATTTACACTCATCCAAACAAGAAAAATGGAACAAGATAACATGTTGGGTTTGTGGACAGACAGGACATACTGCTTCAAGATGTCCTCAGGGTGAAGAATCCAAATTAGAAAGAGGGAAAAAGACAGCTGAATATGCCAAGAAAGCTAAGCAAGTTAAAAAGGAACATGCTAGTTCATTCTCCTGTCTCAGATGTAAGTCAAAACTACATCCCACAGAACACTGTCCAAATTTTCATATTGCAGCACAACATCAGGTAGAAGATTCATCTCTGGACTCCTTCAGTAGTACAGATGAGGAAATACAAGTAAATGTGGGACAGTTTAGTGATTCAGATACGTCAGAATGTTCTTGCTCAGATTCTGATGAATGTGCATGCCATATTTTTTATAATGATTCTGAAGTGTCTGACAGCTCCAGCGAAGATGAACAAAGGACAAAGCCTGTCAAAGAAAAGGTCCTTATGGCATCCACTGAAGAAGAAGCTGAGATGAAAATCTTAGCCCAGATCAGAAATATGGAAGAAGGACCAATGAAAGATCGCCTAATCGAAGCTTTCACTGATCAGCTCAAATCCAAGGCTTCACGAGATACAGGTAAGAAGCCAATATTTGTTGATGCTTCATATGAAAGAAATACCAAATCTTTTCAAAGGCATCATCAAAAGCCAGGGAAAATAAGATCCCTGACATTAGGAGAAGTGAGCGGTGAAATCCACCAGCTCAAATCAGAAATCTCTGCTATTAAAGCACAGATAGCAGAATTGCAGAAAGGAAAAAAGATCGAAACAGAAGAAGAAGAAGAGTGGGATTCCAGGCACAATGAGATTGAAATTGCAGAAGGGAGACCAGATCCACATTTTGGTTTTCAGGATATGCGATTATTTACCATTACATATCAACAACATCATGTAAAGGTAAAAATCTGTATCCAAGATCAGGTATATTTTATGACTGCATTGCTGGATTCTGGTGCTGATATTAACATTCTGAACATTAAAAACATCCCAGCAAGATTTTGGGTTTCTGCAGAAAGAGAAGTGGTTGGACTAGGGAACAAAAAGCTCAAATATGAAATCCCTAGAGCTTCTCTATGTTTTGACTCTCATTGTGTGTACATGAAAATTGCTATTGCAGACATACCTGTTGATTGCATATTAGGTAATGTCTTTTTAGCTGCAGTAGAACCACATGGTTCTACAAGAGTGAAGGGAAATAAATCCGGTTATTTCATCTCCGTACCCACTTCCAGGGGTACAAGAAAAGGAATTGAGCTCCCATATGTTTCTACTCCTCGGGTCTCCACCATGGTCCAAGCCATGCAAAAATTGGACAAAGCAGAATCCTTGCTAACTGATCTTAAAGATTTGAAGAGCCAGCTGAGAATTGAAGATCAGCTGAAACAGCCACAAGTAAAGAAAAGGATTCTAGAACTTAAAGAAAAATTGGCAAAGAAGTGTTGCTCAGAAGAGCCCAATGCTTTCTGGCATAGGAAGCAACATACAATCAGATTGCCATACAAAGAAGGATACAAAGGTAAGCCCTGCAAAAGTAGAGCAATACCAATGAGCAAGGAATACAGAATATTGTGTCAACAAGAGATTCAGCAACTGCTTAACAGAGGTTTAATCAGAGAATCCACTAGTCCCTGGAACTGCTATGGGTTCTATGTGAACAAAAGAGCAGAACAGATTAGAGGAGTTCCCAGGCTTGTCATAAACTATAAACCTCTAAATTCAGTCTTAGCAGATGATACATATCCAATTCCACATAAAGGAGACTTAATCAGAAGAATTGCAGGAGCAAAGATATTTTCCAAGTTTGATTTAAAAGCTGGATTTTGGCAGGTTGCTATTTATGAGGAAGATAAATTCAAAACTGCTTTCAGTGTCCCTGCAGGGCATTATGAGTGGAATGTCATGCCCTTCGGACTCAAAAATGCTCCATCCAAATTCCAGAAAGTTATGGATGATATCTTCAAACCATACTTTGATTGGATGCTTGTATATATAGATGATGTTTTGATTTTTTCTAGAAATCTTGATGATCATTTTAAACATGTAAATATTTTTATGAAATTAGTCCGAAGAAATGGTCTTGTACTTAGTAAGAAGAAGATGGAATTGTTTCAGACTTCTGTCAAATTTTTGGGACACCAGATTTCAAACGGTCAGATATCTCTACAACATCATGCAATTGAGTTTGCAGACAAATTTCCAGATGTCTTAAAGGATAAGACACAACTGCAAAGGTTCCTTGGATGTTTAAATTATGTAAGCAGTTTCTATCAAGACTGTGCTACTGACAGAAAATTGCTCAATCCAAGAACTGGTAAAAATCCTCCTCCATGGACAGAGAAGCACACCAGGGCAGTTCAAGAAATCAAGGCAAAGGTAAAATCATTGCCCATTTTATATATTGCAGATGATGAAGCTTTCAAGATTGTAGAATCTGATGCCAGTAATATTGGTTGGGGTGGAATTCTGAAACAAAGAATTGGTGAAGAGGAACAAGTAGTTCAGTTTGCCTCAGGTGTCTGGAACCCAACTGAACAGAAATATTCTGTTATTGAAAGAGAGGTAAAAGCTGCTTGGAATTGTATCAGCAAATTTGCAGTTTATCTTATTAATAAATCATTTCTCCTCAGGACAGATGCCTCAGCCTTGAAGAAAGTCTTGGCTAAAGATATTAAGAAACCAGAAGAAGCAAAGTTTGCCAGATGGCAAGCATTATTTGCAAATTTTGATTTTTCTGTTGAGCACATTAAAGGTGAACAAAATTGCCTCCCTGATTTTCTCAGCCGAGAATATCTTGAAAAAGATATTGCACAAGTCATGATGATTGTCACTGAATGGGATCCAAGCCAGAAATGTGAAGTCTTGAGAACTATCCCAGATAACCAAGACTGGGAAACATACAAAAATAGCTGGAAGCCTACATGGCAACTACGGAATACAAAAGTTCTTGATGCAGATCTCCAGCCACATGCAGATCTTCAACATTATGTCCCAGAAAGAAGAATATATCCAAAAGGAAGAAAATGGATCCATGACATGATATATACTAAAGCAAAGGCTGATGCAAGGACAGCAAGAGAGGCATTAGAATCAAATTTCCATGACATTGGACGGATTGGTCACCACGGCGACAACAATACCAGAATATATGGGGCATACTTTTGTATTTATCGTACAAGAGATTTATGGGAAAATCTTTCATACATCCAGCAAGGAGCAAGATGGCCAAGAAATGACCCAAAGATAATATTCCCAGATACAGTCTACAAT
Organism: Pinus taeda; assembly: GCA_000404065.3. Lineage (NCBI taxonomy): Eukaryota > Viridiplantae > Streptophyta > Pinopsida > Pinales > Pinaceae > Pinus > Pinus taeda. Next base: position 791 of record APFE031262853.1, on the reverse strand, counting down.
TTCCAGGATTATAAAAAGTTATGGTGGGATTTTATGAATGTAGATGATAAAACAGACACCCACTATACAAAATTAAAATTCAGCACAATGGCAGCCTCACAAAATAATCAGCAATGTGAATGGTTCAGAAATTGGTGGATAGATTACGGAGTCAACAGAACAGCTATGGATCCTGTGTACCATGAAGGATTTCAAAGAAGACACTGTCAGAAATGTTTTGATTACAACATTGGAGATTGCTATCATCACATCTACAACACAGTCAGAGAAATGACAGTCAAAGAGTGGGACCCATTCCACATGACTAATTATGCTCTCCATGAATATATGGTAGATCATTTAGAATGGTGCGTGCTAACCAAAGTGCAACATCAGATCATACTGGGAAAACCAATGATTGTTCGGCGGATATATACTAAGGCTTGTGATGATTTGCTTTACAAGAGGGAAAGATTCCCTGATTTTTCTTTATTTTGAATAAGTACCAGTCACAAGGGCTTAATTGTGGCTAGTGTTCTCGTGGGCTTTACTGTTCAAAAGCCTCCACAGTGTAAATATTCTCTCATAATCTTTTCTCGTGGGCTTTTTGTACAAAAATATCCACTGTGTAGCCCACTATAGGCCTGGTTTTAGTACAAGAATCTTTTCTTTCAAAGATTTATCACATGCATTACCCGAAAGCAATAATTCGGCTTGGCCCGAATATTTGTGCGGACGTTGCTTTGATAAAAAGACAAAAATGAAATGATTCTTGAGGTCCTTTCGGTCTGCATAACAGTAATGTTTGTCCC
>APFE031262851.1:6153-28170 GCA_000404065.3 Pinus taeda | reverse complement strand
TAAAAAAAGAACTTCAACTAAAATAGAGTTTATTCAATTTTTTATTTATTTTATTGAACATTATTATTAAAATTTTCAGATATATTTAAATCAATATATTTCAAGTATAACACTTTACTCAAAAGTAACATTTCAAAAAATACACTGTAAAAAGCTTAAAACTTTTTGGTATTAATAAAAATCCACTGTGAAATTAAAAAAAAAACACCTCTTCATATACACATATTTTTCTTAATTTTAAATTTCATAAATGTAAAATACTCTTCAATAAACACTTAGTTAGGAAGTAAATTAAAAGCTAAACTCATTTGAATAAAATTCTCACTTTCTCATCTTTACACTTTGTAGTACGTTTGAAAATCTTTGTACAATTTACAGTAATGATTATGAAAACAACTAGCAATGACATAGTTATTAATTTTAATGTTATTGAATTTTTTTACAAATTATATAAATCATATTAAAAATCAAATAATAATGTTATATTTACCAAAATTTTAATGAAAGGTTTGCAAATTAAAAATTAAAAATCTTGATATTTGTTTATTTTAAATACTTAACTTTATAGTTAAAAACAATTAATATGTAAAGTATTAATTGGAATATTTACTTGGATTTGTGATATTTTATTTAATTGAAATATTTAGTTAGATATTGAAATACTTAGTTAAGAAGTGATATTTTTTTGATTATATATATAATAAATATAATATACTAATAAATATATATATATATATATAAATTTAAAAATTTATTTTTTTAAAATATATTTTTAAGTATAAAATATTTTTTCATTTATAATTGTTGTATTATAAATTTTAAGTTATGTTTTATTATTGGTCTAATGTATATTTTTAAATTTCAAAATTCAGATGAACAATTTTTAAAATAATAGGTTTTGTAAAAACAATTATTTCCAAAACAACAAATTTTTTGTAGTAGCGAGACAAAATAGTTATAGATAAGTAATTTTTCAATTGGTTGAGAGGGTTATTTTCAGCCCAGTAAGATGTGTAAAATGTCTCTCCCAAATAAAAATTGAAAATTTACTTATATTGATTATTTTTTTAATTAAAAATAATAAAATTAAAATAATTATACAAACTATTTAAATAATATTCACTCATAAAAAAATTGTAGTGAAAAATTAGATCTCTACCCTCATATTAAATCTATACTAATTTTATTATCCGTTTAAATTTTTTCATTACAATATTAAAATGATTAAAACTAATATTAAAATTCAGATTTGAAATTCTTACCCTCTCACTGAATTTTAATTTTATTTGTAGTGCAAACCCCTCAGTGGCCAGGCGCTTGATGCAGAGGAAGGAGCTGAGATGGGTGGATGGTTGGGTGGGTGGCAGTGGTTGGATGAGGATGGTGGTGGTAGGTCCCTGACATGACGCCCAGAGAAGAAATCGCTGGTATTGTTTTCAACCTCTTAATAAATACTAGTAATTGAAGTGGGAATGGAGTGGGAAGGAGGGGAGGAATCGGCAGGCCCTGGCCCAATCTTCAGAAGTCAACTCCGGACAGGACGATGATGCGTAGATGGTATACTTTAATGGGCATTGCATTGAATTGAATGAATGACCAACAACAAACTTGAAAACTGTTCAAAATGTCAACGGAATCTTCTTTGCTTGTAGAACCAACCCCGGAATAGTAGCAATCAAAGCAGGCACCTCCCTCCCTTTTTAACTAAATGCTACAGGGGATTTTCAAACCATAAAGGGATAGAAAGCAGTACAGTTTATTTAAAATGGTTTCAATGGTATACTGCCATTAGCGTGCATTTTAATAAAAGAATTGAGCTTTAAACGCCATGCCCATTTGATTAATAATGGTTATGAGCCAGTAATTGGAGAACCCACTTCTTCCATCCTTCAAATTTGGTTCTCATTTCCACACCCTTCTGCGTGTAGCAGAATATGGGAATAAGGATTTAGAAACAGAGAATTGGGTATTGTGGGAGAGATATGCAATGGGCAACGGTTACGGAAAGATAAGCGGTTGCTTCAGGGGCCAGGGCCGCAAGCGAGAGCGACACGATATTGCAGTGCTCATCTCAAACCCTCTGGATGAAGGATTGGGTCACTCTTTCTGTTACATTAGGCCTAATACCAGTGCTACCAGTGTAGATTTCTCTGAGAATATAAGTTCTGTTAAGCTCAATCACATTAGCGACAGCAACAGCAACATCAAGCAGTACGCTTCCTCGAAGGTGCACTCTGATGAATGTAGAAGGAGCTCCGAGACGACCACTTTCAAATCCATATCTGGTGCGTCTGTGAGTGCCAATACTTCGACCCCTCTGACTACGGCACCCCCGGATCAGTACAATTCTTTCGCATATGTGAAGTATGACAGGGCTGCCGCGTTTGAGAGCACAACATCGTTCGGTGCTATTCCCTTGCAGCCCGTGCCGAGAGGCCTGTCGAATTCGGGGCCGCTCGTGAGTAGCGGAGGATTCGCTTCCGGTCCTCTGGAGAGGGGATTTTTATCTGGGCCGTTGGAGAGAGGCTTTCTATCGGGGCCCTTGGAGAGGGGATTTGCATCTGGGCCTCTGGACAGGGGCTACAAATCGGGTCCTATGGAGTCCACGGAACGCTCTGGGCCGCTTGGATGCAGGAGGAAATTGAGAAGAAATCACTCGGTGTCTAGAGCGTTGAAATCTGTGAGCGGACCATTGAAGAAGGTCATGTCAAGAACGATATCGAAGTCTGTAATGTTATCGGTTTCTCGGAGCCTCAGGGGTTCCTTGGTCAGAAATACCTCTTCCGTGGAAGGAAGAGAATGGATGGGCGGGGATGTTACCAGTACCAGTTCCAGCGGCGATCTCAGCTTGGATGACACATCGTCGGATTCATTCGGGAGCGAGAACCTTCACTGGGCTCAAGGTAAGGCTGGTGAAGATAGAGTTCATGTTGTGGTATCTGAGGAGCATGGTTGGCTCTTTGTGGGTATTTATGATGGCTTTAATGGCCCCGATGCCCCGGACTACCTTCTCAGCAATCTCTATACTTCGATTTATAGAGAATTGAGAGGACTGATCTGGGATTGTCCCGGTTTAGACAAACCGAATACAGAAACTGATAGTAAACAGGAGAGGGAATCGGAAGAATTGCACTGCCAGAACTGTGATCAGGATTCTACAGGATCTGTGAGGGCAGAGGGGATTGGCAATGGTGATCAATGCTGCACGTCCTATTCACATGAAATAGACAATTCAGTGGATAATAGCAATTCGTGTCCGAGGCAACACATGCAAGGATCCCGCAGAGAAAATGGTCATGGCGAACCCTGCAGATGTGAGGCAATTGCAAGCTCAAATCCTCCGACAGAGAGGACTTTGCAAGGCTATGATAAAACCACGAGCAAGAGCAAGACAAAACAGGTTAAGGGCAGGCTAAAAGGAATGTCGAGAAAATGGAAGGAGAACCAGAGGAAATGGAAACATGAATGGAATCAAGAAAGGTTGGAGCTTGACAGGATTCTCAAAGAGGATCTTGATAAAAATCGGCACGTTGAGGACCAAGACGGGGGCTTGGATCATTCAGAGGTTCTGAAGGCATTGGCTCGAGCCTTAAGTAAAACAGAGGAAGCCTACTTGGAAATGGCCGATAAGGCCGTCGCGGAAAATCCAGAGTTGGCTCTGATGGGATCTTGTGTGCTTGTAATGTTGATGAAGGGAGAAGATGTGTATGTGATGAATGTTGGGGACAGTCGGGCAATCTTGGCCAAGAAACTAAAGCCTGATCTGGGTGAAATCGGTTCTATATCTCAGGCAGTGGGAGAATCTCGGCCCTGCAGAGACTTGGAACGAATCAGTGAGGAAACCTCACATGATTTGGAGGCCTTTGATGATTGTTCGCATGATATGGATCTGCCAGGAAAGAGGCCAACCTTGGGTGCTGTCCAGCTATCCTTGGATCACAGTACTGGTGTTGAAGAGGTAAGATCATAGTTCTTTTTATTGGATTCAACATCATAAACTCGTGTTAATTGATCTTCTTTGCCTTCTACTTTGTTCCAACATTCCAAGTATTTACCTTGTCAAATTGGCCTTCTGAGGCATCTTACTGTCAAACTATATGCATTTTAGGATTGATTTGTTTTAGTGGTGTTTCTTCAGGAGGTTCAGAGGATCAAGGCAGAGCATGCAGATGATGTACTGCCTATCATGAATGACCGTGTCAAAGGGACGCTGAAGGTCACACGTGCATTTGGTGCAGGTTTCCTCAAGCAGGTTAGAGATTATCCATTCAGGAATTTACCCAATGCTCAGCGTTAGATCAATCTAGGGTAAACTTTGGTTTCGATCTGTATCAGCTACCTGGGATGTTAGATTAGCTATAATATCATCCATTAGGATTTTAATGACCTTCATGTAAACACACAGAATTTGTATAAACTGCTTATTTTTTTGCATAATTTCAAATATTACAAAGTAAATTTATGTTTGTTTCAGTTGCATAGGTCTGCATTTAAGACATCCATCCGTTCAGTTTAAACTTAAGCCTACTCTTACAATGGTATATTATAGCCAGTGAAATAGATTGATAACATCATGCTCTTGGTCTGATGGATGCTTATCTTCTTGTGATGGCAGCCGAAATGGAATGATGCTCTTCTCGAGGTCTTTAGAATTGATTTTGTTGGCACTGTGCCATACATCACCTGCACACCTGCTCTTCGTTACCATAGACTGGGTCCCGAAGACCATTATTTGATACTTTCATCAGATGGTCTTTATCAATATTTTACCAATGAAGAGGTGGTTAACCATGTGGAATGGTTTATGTCATCTTGTCCGGATGGAGATCCTGCCCAACATCTTGTTGAAGAGGTCCTCTTTCGTGCAGCAAAGAAAGCTGGTAAGGAGACTTAAATGCTTCGAAATAGCTTGAAATAAAGTTATTTCAATAGTGCTATACAGTGTACTTGTTTTTCTGAAGTATTCAACTGGCATATGGATGCAGGGATGGATTTCCATGAGCTTTTAGATATACCTCAAGGAGATCGCCGCAAATATCATGACGATGTTTCTGTGATGGTCATTTCTTTGGAAGGAAGAATATGGAGATCACAAGTGTAAATAATGTCGGAGCACTAGAGAGTTAGGTGCTCCGACATAAGAGTTGATTCTTTTGTCACTTTTCAATTTTTCCTGTGTACCATATTTTGAAGCAGAGATTACAGCTTGTAGAGGCCTCTACCGTTGTATTTGATGGAAATGGAAAGCTGCAAGTATTCATCTCTGAAATTTTGCCCTTATTTTGCAATGTTGCTGTTGATAGCTTGGTTTCTTTCTTCCATGAATGCTACATGGAGAGTGACACCCTTTTAAAATGATTCAACAGCCTCCTTTTCCATTCCACTGGCAAATTACCCATGATGAAAATGAATATATTTTCTGAGAAATCTTAAATTTGCACCAAGTGTCTTTTCTGTCAATGTTCATGAAACTGAGCATCAAATGTCAGGATGCCATTACTGCTTATGTAATATTTACATTGGAAGTTGAATATGATGGAAATACAGGGCTGCAACGATGCAAATGAATATGCCTCTTGCAATGGTAAACTTTGGAGGATTATGTTACCTAATTGGAAACATTAAATTAATAAATTATATGAAGATCACTGCATAAAAACTTTGAAATTATGTAGTGAAGGATCAGATATGATGGCAAAACAAGAACTGACTTTACTGTTACATTGACAACGGCTCTGGGTTTTACCCGTATATATATAATTGCATCAATATGAGCTCTAAAATTTATTGTCATAACAAACTGCAACAAAATAGTTGAAGGATTTAAACTTTTAATAACCATATCTGAATGCATTAATTCAATGAATTAACTAACTATGGTGGCAGGAATCAGCTACATTTGCAGCGGTTGTTTCCCCTTATATTAATCAAGAAGAAAACATTCCCTTTTTATCAGCCAGCCTTAGGTTTTTAGTCCAGATAATCATGAATCTCTCATCGTTTTCAAGGTGATATGATATACCAGGTATATTCTTGAGGGATGGTTTGACTTCCATTGGAAACCCGTATTTGGAAAAAATAAAAAACATAAAAAGTCATCTGCCACCTTCAGGTGCATTACTTCATACGATTTACCCAAGGGATAAGTTGATTTCAATTAACCTAGAAGCAGAAGGGTTCATTGTGCTTTTTGGCATTTGGGTTCATGTCAAATACCCAGGTGTAGTGAAAAATAAGTGTTACAAAGTGAAAGTTCGTATCTAGGATAAAGATTTCAATTCACCTAGAAGCCGTTGAGTTCATTGTGCTTGTTACATTTGGTTCCATGTGAAATGCTCAGGTGTAGATACAAAAAGTGTTCAAAGTGAAAAACCCTAACCAACATAAACCTTGCTGACAATGTTGTGAATTAGTGGTTGAAAGTGGTTGGTGTACCTGGGTTTTGTCAATAATGTTGTTTCTAGGTTCCGTTCACTTGCTTAGCTAGTGAACAGTGAACAAGTTCATCCATATTTGGTATACTCGTAGTCTATCTGTTAGATGTTTTGGAGGTTTTCTGGGAGATTTTCTTGTCAAATTTGCCCTGAATTTGGTAGGGATTTGTTGGAATTATAAGATTGAATTGTGAACTCTCAGAAATTTGAGTGCCCTAGGCATTTTCCAGGGTGCTGAATCCATCTATATAGACAAAAACAAATTTTAAAATACAAAAAATCACCAAAATGTTTTGCTCGATTCCAACCAAAAACTCAAAAACATCTCATAGTTAAGAGAACGCCTTTAGTATATACCCTATCAAATTGTAGGCCATATAGTGTTTTCATCATGTCCTCATCTTTTCCAAAGACAAGCTAAAAGGAAGGGCCTGTTGTATTGTCCATCTATTTATCATGTCGACTCCAGGGTTCCTCGTTTTAGACCGAAAGAGATAGAGAGATGTCACAGGGTGCAGTGTTTTGTTGATGTGACCTGGAGATAAACCAATGGCAACCCCTGCGGGCAGCTTACAAAAGCCTTCCAAGTAAGCAGAAAGAGTGATTACCTAACTCGCTTTTCCAACTGAAGCTGAAAGAAATCTGAAAATTTTACCTGCGTAGAAACTATTGGACAAGTTCAATTGGGTGGAGTTTGCTGTAATATTTTGGAGAGGTTAGAGTACGTCACTTTTTGTTTAAAGCCATGACCCAGGCCCTGCACTCTATTTGCATTGTGCTGTGATCTGCAATAGTTGTGAAAGCAGCAATTGTACAATGATACCCATTTCACATTCGTTCTGGTTTCCCTTTTTGTACCTATTCTTTGTCTTGACACTACATTTGTACATTACTAACCGATTTTACATCTTATACAGTGCGAGGGAATGGGTTCACATGGCTTATCCCTTGAAACTGTTTAGCCCTTTTTCTCGTTACGTTTTTGATCCCAGTTCTATTCTTGTTTCCTACACTCTATGGTCTGCCATAATTGTGAAACTAGCAATTGTAATGACAAGATTAACACTATGTAACCAGAAATCTGACCAGGAGATCCGTTTCTTATACTGTTCTAGTTTCCGTTCTTGTTACATTCCTATCTTTACACTAGTAGTCAATTTTATATACAGGAGATATACACGGGGCTAGGTGGGTTGACGTAGTTATCCCTTGAAACCCTCTAGCCCCATTTCTCGTTACAATTTTGATTTCTGTTGTAATTCTTGTTTCCCATTTCTCGTTACACACGGACTCGTTATTATATTGACCTAAAATATCTGGCCAGTTTGACATTAAAGTCTTCAATACTCTGCTTGCAAGGGGCCTATAAAGTAAAAAAGATATGAACCACATCAACAAATGATATCTATTCAAAGTATTCTCTCTAAATTAAATCTTCTAATTCTCGTTATCCATCAATCATGCCACATCGCAATCCTTAAGCCGCACATGCAGAGTCGTAAGGATTGTTGCCCACAAATGGGCGATGTATGGACAGTTGGAGCTGTTACTCATTTCCACTTCCAACCGGGGCTGTCCATAGGTCCGCCCATTTCCAGGTAGCATTCATTACAAGTTTGTATGGTTGATAATGCTTGTCATGTTAACATTCATTACAAGTTTACATGTGATGATTTTAACCATGTTACATGACTAACAGATTTTCTCAACAATTTTACATACATGGGCAAGTGGAACTCTTATCTATTCCTGGTTCCAACCTGGGCTGTGCACAGTTGCGCCATTTCCAGCAGCAATTATGACAAGTTATGATCGATAATCTTATGTTTGCCATGTTACATTCATTATTAGTCTACATGGTGGATAATGTTTACCATGTTACACTACTGTAACATGTTTTCTCAACAAGTTCTCAAATTGTTAAAACCAGTAATGAATATCACAGTACAACTGAAGTTTACAACTGCGCTTCCAAAAGATATTTATGGTCTGAAGATTTTAATAAATTCCAAATCCTAAATGATGGTTACATTGAAAACTTTACTGGAGTGATACAATTTCAAGATGTGTTCACCAACGTATCAATGATGACCTTGAAAATTTATTAAAATCTTGTTGAAGTAGGCTGTGCAGAAGAAATAGTACTAAGATAGCACAGGATCTCTTGTTTGTGTAGGCTACCCTTCCATTTGATCCGTACAATCGACGACTGGGTGGAATAAGGGGTACTAACAAGGGTACTCTTTCCGAGGCCTGTGTTGTCAATGCATCAGGAAAAATCCAATCTTGAAAATCATAGCATCTAAAATTTGCAATCTGTCAACTAGAAAATGCAACAAGTCAGATTATCACATGGTCTTTGAACCAGATTATTAAAATCACAGATTGAACTATCGATTTTGTAATTTCAGCTATGTCAGGTCCACTCAATTCGAGAAGAGCCGTAGTGTAACTGTTGTATGTTAGCAGCTTTTTTTTGTTGGGTATTATTGTTGGATTGAATTTTTCTAAAATTGGATGAGCTAGAATAAGTTTGAGTTGTAATTTTTTTTGGCTCAAATCTAAATTCAATCGAATCTAAATCCAATCAGGGTAGGGTTTTTCAAAAATAAAATGGAGTTGTCTATGATGTGATTTTTTGGAGATTCTGGTGACGAAATCCGGGAGTTTAAATCTTGATTTGTTGCAGTTAAAATGGTTTTTAAATTGCATATTTGGATTCAGCACCCTGGAAAACCCCTTGGACGCTTTGATTGTGCAGAAACTAGCTATCAAACTTGCGATTCCAATAAATTGCTGCCGGATTTTGACCGAAAACCAAAAAAGCTTCCAAAAAATCGCATTATAGACAACTGCAAATAAAATATCTAATTAAAATAAGAGTTTTTCAAAAAATAAATCTATATCTACAATTAAAAACACCAAATCTATATAAAAAATAACTAAAAAATAACAAAATAAAACAAAAAAAGTATTTCGCCCCAAACTTCAAAATGTATAATAATTAAACGAGGCCAACGCCATTAAACCGCGGATATAAGCGACCTTTATACTGCGCCATCAACCACCGTATAAATTTCTCAAACCAGTACCGTCCAAAATGTCAAACTTCTGCCCTGATATGAAAGTAAATTCTGGGAAAAGCGTTTGTTGTTTTCAAATAGTACTCTGTATGTTGTCATGAGCACCTAAAGCGACATTTTTCAACTCGAGAGCTGTCACAAAATGCCAGTAAATACTGGAGGTAAAGGTACATAGGAAGATGGATGTGGTCACGAAAGTCAATTTCCTGTTTCCGCAGGAAGAGGACAAGTCCTTTCTCTATATAATGTCAGATTTCTTCAGCCCCAAAATTTACCTTGTCAGAAGCAAGTCCCAAGTCATATGATGGATGGAAAGTATTTTTGTAAGTGGCAAATTGGCGATGGAAAGTGCTTTTGTACGTGTTCCCAGTGGAGGAGACCTCCTAAGCCACGCTCAGCGCATGAGTACTTAATAATTATAAAGTCTTGAGCTTCAGCACAATTCACAATGAAAATTGAGCGTCTCTTTGGGGATTATTGGTGGAGGTTGAGGCTTGAAAACATCTGGAGAAGTGCTGCTGCATGCATTTTCTTCGACCCTTTCAAATGTTATGCTTATATCTAGGCGAACGACATGCAGCTGAATCGAGAAGCAAAGAAAATTTGGCATTGAATACCTCGTGCAGTGATCCATGCCTGTCAAATGGGGCAAAAGGTCAACGAGTTTCCTTTGGTTAGTAACCATGATATCAGATTGTATTACAGATGGACTAGGAAATTTCAGAAGCAAAATGTTATAACTCTAATTCTTACATCCTTGATTCACGGCCAGTCAACCCAACAACCTTATCCATTGGCGAATTTTTACTCTTGGCAATGTCGCGGGCGAGAATAATTCTAGGTATACTGTGATGATGGTATGCGAAGGAATGCCACATGGCAATTATGATGGGGTTATGCATGATTTGGGTTCCACATATTATATTAATTTGTCCTATGATAGATGGTGTATAACAGCAGTGCCACCTGTCAACATCAGTTTTAGCTGCCTTCCACTATATTTATCATTCCAAATTATGGATCAATGGTAAATTTAATAATAAGAAATTAGCATTGCATGATTACATATACACAAAGATCATAGGTTGAAATTCATTTATGTCAATCTATATATAAAATGAAGTATGACTTATTTATTTGTGTTTTTTTGTTAGTATATTTGTGGGATTAGTTTATGGTTTTAAAAATGGTTATGATGGGGTAAATCTAACTTCATTATTGAGATTTTGACTTTTATGAAAGGTATAGGGTGGATTTTCATTACTTTTTATATGTATAAGTTATGAGACTATTTAATATAATATTTTTGGGTACAAATATATATTTAACTAATATTTCAAGGTGTCTTAAATTTTATGCTAATTTTTTATGGGAATTAAAACTTGTCCTAGGATGAAAAACTCCTCACTTTCTACTATTAAATCAATTTTGTTCAGACATTTATCATTTAAATGGATAGTTAGTCTTAATCACGAATCTTGGGCTTGATTAGAAAATTCATTTTATTAAATCCAACCACAAAAATATTTAGATAATAATTTTAAATATCGTTAAGAATGATATGAATGATTGCAAATACAATATTTTTAAAGGAACTTTCAAATAATTTAAGCTTTTTTTTTTTTATATTAAATAAAAAATGTATTTGTCTCGAAGGTTAGTTCAATTGGTTGGGATCTCATTGCTAAAGCACCTTTCTATTGGGAAGTCATGGGTTCAATTCTCTTTGATCAATTGGCCGGGGTTTGGTTTAAGTTTCTATGAAATTGAAAGATTCTAATTATTAGCATTATGTAAAAATCTATTTATTAAAATTTATGTAAGTATATATACTTTACTTTTTTTAAATATATATTCATAAATTTTATTTTCCACGTAATAAAATAAATTAGAATTCATTATTATAATATAATGCTGAAGAAACAAATCAATTTCACCTATTTTGTTATTAGTGCCTTGTCAATTTTTAATTGAGAATGTTTTTTCAATATGATTATAATATCAGTAAGAAACATTTAGGTTAATGATTCATTCTAAAATTAAATGGGTAATGTTAGGCTAATGATACGTGGAGTTAAGCTTTTATTAATTTGACTATTCTAATTATTAGCATTTAAGTAAAAAATTCTAATTATTAAATTTTATGTAAAAAAATCTAATTATTAAACTTTATGTTAATATATTACTTTTATTTTTTTTAAATATAAATTTATAAATTTATAATGTATATTGATAAAAAATTTTAATGAAATAAAACTATTTTCCACGTATAAAATAAATTAGAATCATTATGTATTTAATTATTTAATTTGAAGAAAACAATCAATTTTACCTATTTTGTTATTAGTGTTTGGTCAATTTTTAATTAAAGAATGTTTTTTCAATATGATTATATATCAGCAAGAAACATTTAGGTGTTAATGATTCATCTAAAATAATGACGGTAATGTTAGGCTAATGATAGGTGGATAAGCTTTTATTTATGTTGACTTTTAATTATTAGCTTTAAGTAAAAAATCTAATTATTAAATCTTTATGTAAGTATTATATACTTTACTTTTTTTAAATATAAATTCATCAAATTGATATGTATATTAATAAAAAAAAATTAATGAAATAAACTATTTTCCAACAAAACAATATAATTAGATTCATTTATTATTATATAAGTTGAAGAAACAAATGCAATTCACCCTTATTTTGTTATTAGTGGTTTTGTCAATTTTTAATAAGAATGCTTTTCAATATGATTATAATATCAGTAGGAAACATTTAGCTTAATGATTCATCCTAAAATTAAATGGGTAATGTTAGGCTAATGATGCATGGAGTTAAGCTTTGATTAATTTGACTAGATTCTAATTATTAGCATTTATGTAAAAAAAAAATCTAATTATTAAAATTTACTAAGTATATTACTTATTTTTTTAAAATATTAAATCTAAATATATATGATATAAATAGAAAAATTAATGAAATAAACTATTTTCCACATAATAAAATAAATTAGAATTCATTATTATAATATAATTTTGAAGAAACAAATAAATTTCACTTTGTTATTAGTATTTTGTCAATTTTTAGAATGTTTTTTTCAGTATGATTATAATATCAGTAAGAAATATCTAAGTTAATGATTCATCCTAAAATTCAATGGATAATGTTAGGCTAATGAACCATCCTAAAATTAAATGGTTACTATTTTAATAATTTAAATGCACAATCACCTCTTCTTGCAATGGTGATATTTAAATGGCTAATATTTACATAGTTTTTGCAGAATTCCAATATTCAATGTTATAGTGGAATGTTCTTATTCCAAAGTTCTACACAATTTGCATTTAAAAAAATCACTCTTATCTCTTATCTCATATTCAAAGAGTTTAAGAAACCAAATTCAATAAGTAACATAGTAATTTCAATCTCTTACATAAAATGGTAAATAAAATACAACATTGATAAGCATATCACTAATAAATTTTAAGACTTCAATCTTTTCAAATAGAAAAATATTTTACTATAAAAAAAAAAAAATATTAAATAATATTTTATTTCATAAAAAAAATTTAAAAACCAATACTATATTTATAAAAACAACATTTCAAATAATATTAATATTCCAAACTATAAATTTAAACAATACCACAATAATAAAATAGATAAACAATAAAAATTTATCTCAATAAATAACACTTTCATTTGCAAATTACATCCCACTTTTATTTACAAATTTAACAAAGTTGATAACACTTTTATTTACCCATTTAACAAATTTTTGCCCTACAATAAAGTCAATAGAAAAAATTAGACCAAACACTATCTTAATTTCCATGTTTGAGACTTCATACACCATCTCATTAATTTCCATGTTTGAAACTTCATACACCATCTCATTAATTTCCATGTTTAAAACTTCTTTATTGTTTATGTAAAAATTTCAAATAGAGATACTATTTTAGATGGTAATTTGTGATTTTGTAGTATAGCCTTTTCATGGAGTTGTGGCTTCCATAAATTAATCTTACAACTTACCACCACACGTGTGTGCATGTGCCCGTGCACAAAATTTTCATGTCCGTTTCTTGAAGAGGTATTTAAAAATATCAATAACACTTTAAATCGCTGTTACATCAAACTTAAATTATAAATGTTGATTATATCTTTTGCAAAAGGAACACACGATCATTACAGCATTGATATAATCTAAAAATGATATTAAAAAATTAAAATCGAAAACATGAAGAAAAATAAAATAAAAATCTTAATAAAATATATATAAATAAATGACAAAACAATGCATACTCGAGTAGATTGCAATTACAGATCCAAATTTGGAAGATGATTTTCCCAACAGTTTCTCTTAGAATAGAAAAGAAAAAAAATTAATGAATGAAATACAAGAGAGTAAAATCTATTATATGAAGTGAAAGTGGAGAAGTAACTTATGGCCTAAATTAACATTATAACGCGATTAAGTTTTTATATAGTTAATTAATATTAATGTTTATTTTCTATGAATGATCTTTATACAAATGGAAATGAATATTAAGAGCGAGCATGGAAATAAAGGAATATGAATATATCAATTATTCTCTAAAATAATAACTTTTTCTAGGCCATAGCAGTCATAAAAAAGAAGGAAGAAGGAAGAGCACGGTAAACTTGAGTAGAAAATGTGATGTGTGTGTTTTATTTAAATAAATTTGATATTGAATATGTTTTGATATATATGAATTATTAGTTTTTTTAATATGTTTTAAAATTGTTTTTGTTTGGTTAAAAGTTCATTTTTCTCGGATGTAAAGAAATAGGTTAACTGTCTAAGACCCAAAGACATCTAGTAGGAGTAAAAGCCTAACCCATATAGACTACTAGTGGGTAATTCCAAGTGGTGTGGTACAATGATTCAACTTGCATTAGTAGAGTGGTTTTCATTGAATAACAATGATGAGTCAATCTACATTCATGGAGAACAACCGGTGATGGATGTGTTCATCGCTAGTTTGACAACTCAATTATGATAGGCTTTCCCACTATGTGAAAAAAAATTATTAATTTTTTGAATTTAGTAATAAAGAGTACAAGCAAATACCACATGGAACATCTAGCATCTAGTGGGCATTCAACTTGAGTACATCATACATTTTAGAAGTGCTAACCCATGTTGTGGTGTTTATGGAGGCATAAAGTAGTAATGTAAGAGTAAGGGTCTTGGTTATACTTTAAGTGGTTATTGATCTTGTTTATTGATTCTAACTATTAGCTCACTACAAAATTATCATTTTTATGCTTTTAATGATCTTCAAAATATTGGTATTTAAGTAATAACTATTATTTTTCCATTGACTGTCAGCGACTTCTTCCACATATAACAAGAAAACCTTTTGACGATGATGATAATAGGGAGAGTCAAATTCAACAATAGTTGTGATAAGAAGTGATTAGAGAAAAACAATCTTCCCAAAATCATTAGGGGTGGCTTACTCTTAGGTTTTCTAATGCACCTAGGGGGTTTATCACAACGATATTAGGTCATTCACACACAATAGCAATGCGTGACCAAATAACAAGCAAGCAACCAACCTTAGAGAGATGCTCTAGGGGCCACTGAGGGTATTCCGTTAGAATAGTTCCAATCATTAGATTTTGTATGTCAAATGTTTAACAAATTCCCTCTCATAATTGTTGCAAAAAAGGCTTTGTCGACATTAATGAAAACATTAATAAGAAATCATAATCCAAATATACTAAATTATTTTGGAAGGGATTTAAGACTTTGAATCCATTTTTTGATGAGACCACGATAAATCAAATGAGGTTCCAAAGGAAAGAAAACTACTAGAAAAAAATATCTATAGAAGGAAAGCTATAAATATTAATAAAATCATTTTGGTGAAAAACTATCACATTATAGAAAATGAGTATGAACTCCATAGCAATGAAAAGACTAAGATACAATATAAACAGGGGTTCCCTCCCAACCATCAATTATTGATCTTTATTGGAAAGAAGTTGGAAGATGGGAACACTCAAATTATAATACTCATAACAAGTCAATTAATTTTGTATCTATTATTCCATATTTATGGTCATATTAAGGACAAGCGAACAATTTTCTCTTTGACTACTCTAAAGGATACAAATCTTGGAAGAAAAATTCAAAGGTAAGCTAATCTATTTTAAGGACATTCCTCTTCATTAAGGAGCAAATTTGGATTTTACTAATTCTCCCTAGAGATCAAGACACATACTAAACCTTTTTTCTATGTGTAGAAGGAACTAGTATCATTGGTGTTATCACATTTAGTTAAGATTGAATTTTTTTTTAATGTTGACAATTACAATGTCAGCGAAATATTTGTAATAAACAAGAAACACTTCTAATAATGGGACTATCAACTCTTTTGTGAGTTTAGTAAATTTAAAAATGCGTTCACAATGGGAGTTTCAGCATCATCATGTGTTTGAAAATAAAAAAGAGAAGGAAAATGCATTGACAACGAGAGTAGCAGTGCATTTATGTAAAAATGGTCAATTAAAATTCTGCTTTTTCATGTACAACATAGTAATTTTGGGCACGCTTTCCAAAAACATGAGAATGTTTTTTTCAAAATCAAAGGAGATTTTGTCCGAAATAGGCACATTTAAAGAGACCTCTCTCAATTTTCTAACAGCTTTCATGGTTTTGGATTTCCAAAGGGATCACTGGACCCTATTTTTCAAGAATTCGTGAGGAAAAATCTCATGGACAATTGTTGACGTGGATGCCACCTCATCAAATTTAAATTGTTGATCGTTATCTCTAGCCATGAATCCAACAACAAAATGGTCTTTAGATGCATATAGGCTTGGAAAGTTTCATATTCATGTATCTAAGAGATTTATACTGCTATTATTAGATTACTGTAATTAATTTTGAGCTACAAACCTATTTTAGTTATTGTATTATCTATATAGGAAAACATTGTAGAAGAAGAAAGGGTTAGTGTTTATCTGAGACACAACATCCTTGTGTATTTTTGAGCTGATCATTAATGAAAACAATATTCATGAGCATTTACAAAAATTCATGTGTTGTATTTCCCTGTTTGTTTTTTGCTTTGTTTTATATTTCCTATGTATGAAAAACTGAGTGTATGAGATTGGGATTCATATTTTATGCTCTTGTTTCTTTATTTCTCAAGAATTAATAATTGTTGATCACTTAATTCTTACATAAATTTCCTTCATCTTCCTCTAAATCACTTAAGTGTTAAAGGAATTACTGCTACTCTGCTTTTGTGTTTTGCTCATTGAAACTGTGTTTGTATAAAACCTAATTGGGTTAGACTCTATGCCCAATGGTAGTATTTTCACATAACCCAACCAAATTTCATTCATTCTTCGATAATCTAGCCATAGGATTCAATTGCAAACCTCCTACTACATTGAAATTGAGTAGTTGAGTTTAGGGAGAGATCCCTCTCCAGGTTGAAGGGCCAACTTTCAAACTTAAAGAGGTTGGAGGTTACCTTAGAGGTTTTCCCGCAACAAGGGTTTCCTCTAAGAGATAACAATTGGTTTGAAACCTAACCCATAATGGGTTAAATTGAATAAGAATATTATCTTGAACATGATACGATCTATATATTCAATAGCATATGACCATCATTTAGAAAGATACAAACATTAATATCAAAGTCTTACTGCTACTTCATGAGAGATACCCCCATAATCCATATGCAAAATGGTCTTCCCATCTTTAAATTCATCTTTGAATCACCAAATTAAGTGTGGTTGTTGATAAGAGCCCTAGTTTGTAGATATCTCTATCCTCTATAAATCCATATCATCCAAGTTATAACCATTGTATTAAATCTTTGATAGAGGTCCCAATATAGGTAATATTGTCTAATCTTCCACTTGGAACACCAGGGTTACCAAACTTCAAAAGCCATTAGTGCTTCTTTAGCCTGTAATTTTGTTATGATGACTTTAGAAACTAGTATTACTTACACCCATATTTATATTTATGTTGATATCAGCAAATACTTTGCTAACTAAATTGTTTTGAGAGTAGAGATCAAATATGGAGATGACTTTTGGACTATGTACAATATTGGGATCCTCTATAGGGATATAATGGGGGCCAAAGGGTCCATTAAAGTAATAATGGTAGGATTTATGTATTTGGAGCTTAGCTCATTGAGACTTCGTCGAATCTTGAGAGGAAAGTGAACATAAGTGTATTCTTTCCATAAAAGTATAAATTGTAAAGTGTTTCCCTACCTTAAGGGTTTTGATATTAATAATGTGCGGAGAATTTCCGATATCTTGTATTTGACTCAATTTAAGGGAATAAGGATGACAACAAGTGTTATCAAAGCTCTTTGTTGGGTAGAAAAATAAAATATTTCTTTTTCTCTATTTGTAGGATTTAGAAGGGGGAAAAATAGGGTCATGAAAATCATATCAACCCTTGTAGTGTTTTGTAGGGAGAACTTGAAAAAACCAATTATAGATCTATGTTCTGTTGGAATTTGACAACTTATTGTAAATATGTGTAAAATTGTATTTACTACCAATGATCCAGGTGGATATTGGTGGCCACCCGCTAATTCGACTTGGATCCCCTCTAGTGCTTCGTGCAGTTTTTTTCAGTTTCCTTAATTACAGCACAATTTACTATTTTTAGCAGTTTTTCGGGTCCTAAACTTCCGGAGCCATTTTGAGGCCCTAAACGACGTTTTTTGGGAATCTACCGCCAGCGATTCTTTGTGACTAAAAATCGTCTTTTCCGTCGTAGTCCTCGGAGAGATCTTTCCAACGGGCTATCATGCGCGTCAAACGGAGATAAGACGACCAATTCGCGACCCCGGGAAGTTGATGTACCAACTTACCCAAAAACGGGGCCCACAATTTGGCGTTTCATCTTCCAGGGTTAGGTTTTGGAATGTGAAGGGTTTTTCCATTGTTTCTCAACAATAAATAGGCCTTCGAGCCTCATTGTAACACAGTTCAGAGGCATGTAGCCACACATCTCTTCTCAGAGATAAGCTGCCATCGCCCTAGCTGGTTTATTTCCATTTCTGGTTGTAAGCATATTTCAGTATTTTCCATTAATGAAATGAAGTATTATTTCCGCTGCATCTTTGTGTATATGGTTATCTCTGCAATTTGTTGCGTTCCTGTTTAAGTCTGGATCAACCAAGTTCATTTTATAACGAAACAACTGTTATGTAATGGAGGAGCCTCCTATAAAATGATGAATGTCTAAACTATTGTAATAAGGAGAATCATTGTTGTTTTAATAGAAAATCCAATCCCTTGCCTCGTGGATGTTTCCTTGACACCCTGTCAAGGTTTTACCACGTAAAAATCTTGTGTTTTTTACGTGTGTCTTACATTTAGTTTCATTCAATTTCATTTATATAATTCTTGGTTAATTAACTATTTGGCCAACATGTTCCTATTGAAGAAACACCCAAGTTTGAAACAAAGAGCATAGAAAAGTGAAGATATCTATCATTCATTTAAAATCAACTAATTTAGGTGTTTTTAGTGATGGGCTTATAGATTTTGATAGGGTGCTTAGATTTCTGCAAGACCAACACCATTTGTAAGATGATTTATGGGGATTTAATTTAGTATATCATATGATATACTTCAACCCATATTAAGTGCATTGTATCCCTTAAAAGTTTCCACCATATCTCTCTTACTGACAATGGCTTATGGCATTTTACAAGGATATATTATCCTTCCTCATTGAGCAATATCCAAGGATATATAAAGATTATGTGGAAAATGAAAACTATGTTGAAGAATTCTTCCTATATGTTTTTTTGAAGAGGCTATGGATCGTGAAAGGAATATTAAACAATGGGTCTTCAAAGTAGAATGCATTTCATTCGATGAAGCAGTTCGTATAGTGTGACTTTCTATGGAGCATTGCATACAACAATATTTAGGAAGTCTTCAAAGCAATCCAAATATTGGAACTTTGTAGACATTGAAGACAAATGATACAAGCGAGATATATGGGTGGTGTGATTTAGAGGAGGAATATAATGATTGGTATAGAGATAGTTGTCATTTCTAGGATGACAATTGCTTTCACGTTTTACTTGATGAATCTACTTCGTCTTATGTAGAAGGCATCATTAAGGGAATTTGAGAGCCAATTATGACTACTAAGTTTTTGATTATTTAGTCTTTCATATTCATATGCCTTTTAGATCTACATCCAACCTTTTATAGTTGTGTGGACAATTTTTTATATACCACTTGATCTATATATTTGGTTCCACATACTAGTGGTAAAAATTTAGAGCACCAATATTAGCTAGGTATTGATCTCAAGTGATAAGCACATTGGATTAGTTTAATATTGTTGCTAGTACTTGCACATGGAATGCTAGCTAGTTTGGTAGTATGGTCAATACTTGTACATGGGACCCAATTTTATGGTGGAGATTCTTTGACCACTTTAGAATTGTGGCTAATACTTATGCATGGGACCCTAGTCCCCTAGCTTACTTCAACATTGTAGTCAACATTCATCTGTGGAACCTTAGTTTATGGTTATACCTCCTCACAATGTTTATTGAGAGTAATTCTTTTCTAAAGGGGGTGAAGTATTGAGATCATCCCTAGGGGGTTGAAGTGTCCATTAGAGTAATAATAGTAGAGCTTATTGTGTTAGGATATTTAATCATTAAGAGGTCACCTAACCTTAATATGCAATAAAATATGATTGAATTCCTTTCAAAAAAGGATAAATTGTAATGTGTTTCCCAACTTTAAAAAATTTAATATTAATAAAGAGTGGAGAATTTATGATAGTGTTTTTGTGATTCAATTTATTGGGTTAAGGATTTCAAAAAACATATTTCCTTTCATTGAAGGCTCTATTTAAATTATAGACATGTGGTAGCCTTAAGTCTAAAGGAAAGGTTTTCATATACTACCAAAGGGAGAAACAAGGAACCTTATTAATGAAAAGATCCAAAAATGGACCACCATTGTGTTACCAATAAATACCATAGAAAATCCCCACCTTTAACATTGAAAAATGTTGTTGTTCCATCTCTAAAGACATTTGAAAAGGACAATAATATGTTCACGACTATAGGGTTAACTCTTTCCTCTGAAATCCACCATTTCCACCTCCCACCTAAAATGAACATTGACCCCGCGCTCCCTTGCTCTACTCCTCTTCTTCCAAGTGGCACTTCCTTACCCAACTCCACTCCAAGACGTATCGCCACATGGAACCTCATCATCCACTTCTCCTCCACTCCGCTCCCTCTATTGCCACATTCCTTCCCTCTCCACTTCAATTCTCTCCCACCATATGGCACATCTCTGCACTCATCATGTAACCGTTTCAGCCCAGATTAACATATTTGCTCCATTAAATGGATAATCCTTCAATGATAAGCAATTTTTTTTTTTAATTTTTATAAATAAATCCCAAAACCATTCTGTTGTCCCTTCCCTTTACTATTCCAACACATTGAATGACATAACCTATTACAACAACCTATCAGCAAGAAAACTGCCACTATAACCAGTCTTCATCCACAGAATTCCCGGGTAATTTCAATTTTCCAGTTTGTTTCTTTCTAGAATGGCTCCTAAAGTTAAATATAAATCTACTGAAGAAAACCCCCTTCTGCTCCCTGTAATTGACTTGGACCACCAATCCCTGGTAGATCAAGAATATAAAATTATTGAAACCAGTTATGAGTTCGACCTCTACAAACTCCATAACTGGTTAAGGCAAAAGTTTATTAATCTCAGTGATGAATTGGGTTCGTGGGACTCCTTCCTACCCTAATTCATTTTTCCTCAAACCCACCATTTCCCTAAATTCGTTTCATGGTGCCACTTCCAGTACATTCCCAGTCAGAGGGCAATTATAGCCCAAAATAATTATATCCTTTCAAAATTACCTCTAATTCCATTTCCCAAATGCTGCAGATTCAGAATCCCGCCTCTCTGAAACCTTTTTTTAGTAGATTCCCTCATGGAACTCTGCAAGAACCTTACTTTCCCTCACCGAGCAAGGATCTTTGAAACATTTCTCCCCAAGGATGCCCAATTTCCTAAGAAAAACCTCCCCTATACATCCTCCATGTTCCCTGAAATAATAAAGCAAGTTATCTCCATAGTTTCTTGCTTAATGGGCTATCAATCTGATCAGTGGGTTTGTTAGGTCCCTATAATACTAGTGATTACCCCATTACTATTGTAGTTGTATCCCTTATTAATATTGTTGTGCCCCTATTATCCCCATATTGTTATTACTGTGCCCAATAGAATCCCTCTATTGTTATTTTTGTGCCTTTATATTATTATTGTTAGGTTGGATGGGTTATATTGTGACTCCTTAGACTCCTATATATAGAAAGGAGGTTTTGTCATTTGAATCATCAAATAATCTTCATTTTTGTGTTACACAAAAATATCATCACCATGACTATTTGCAGTCAGTATGGGTCTATCATCACTTATAC
>APFE031262850.1:0-16807 GCA_000404065.3 Pinus taeda | reverse complement strand
AGGTTAGAAATGAAACATACCTGGGTGCCATTAATGGATTGAAGATCTAATGGTGGGGTTTGATATCAGTCTGCTACTGGTAAAACCTTAATTCACAACACTCTTTAATCTAGTTTTCCCTCCCACCCTATGAAAAGTGAAAATATGCTACTCTTAAACTTAAAAGAAAGGATGAAAGAAATAGTGAATTTTGAACCAGTCCTCCTTATGTGGAAGAAGACTAAAAGTTGGGTGGAAATACAGTGAGGTAAGAAATGAAACGTACCTTGGTGCCATTAATGGATTGAAGATACAATGGTGGGGTTCGATATTAGTCTACTACTAGTAAAACCTTAATTCACAAATCTCTTCAATCTCATTTTCCCTCTTGCCATGTGAAAAGTGAAAATATGATACTCGTAAACTTAAAAGCAAGAATGAAAAAAATAGTGAATTTTGAACCAGAGATCTAAGGTGTGTGTACTCCTCCCTATGTGGAAGAGGACTAAAAGTGGGGTGTAAATGTAGCAAGGTTAGAAATGAAACATACCTGGGTGCCATTAATGGATTGAAGAGGTAAAACCTTAATTCACAACTCTCTTAAATCTCATTTTCGCTCTTGCCTTGTGAAAAGTGAAAATATCTACTAGTTTTCCCTCCACCCTATGAAAAGTTAAAATATACTACCTGTTTTAGAAATTAAATGAAGATTGGAATTAGGAGGGATTTCTTACATCAAAATTAAGTGTGAATTCTTTCAAAATTGTTAAAATTTCCCTCCCTAAAACACAATAAATACAATATTTATAGAGTATAGAGTAGATGTGTAGGTGTAATGTGTTAGCACCTAAATCTGCCTTAGGCTAAAGGAAGGCAAAATTCAGGGTAACCACAAACCATGCTCAGTCTGGTAGCTAGCCCTACTAGAACATGAGAGGGCTCTCTCCAGGTCACACACAGGAAAAATACACTATAAAGTCTGAGATGACTCAAAATGAAATACTGATTTTAGGCTAGTAAATAGATGTGGAAAAGGTGATTTTTTGCATGACTGAATTTTCTAGGCTGTAAGGGACCAAAGGAATATTTGAGCTGGGAAACTAAATCAAGGACACATAATATTTCGTGAGGCAAGATAGGCAGGAGGTTTAGCAGTAAGATTGAAGTAATATGAAATGGAAAGACTGTTAAGAGATTGAAAAGGGCATATCAAATGAACACTTTTCAAACAGAAGAATAAACACACAACATGAATACCTTACCGAGGCAGAGCAGTGAACTAGATTCCACCTTTCTTAATTTAAAGCATTCAACTGGAAATTGTTATGAATGGACTGTATAAAACATAGCAAATACACATATGAAATAAAAAGAAGAAACATCTGCTAAACATCATACCACATGAATCTTATGAGTCAGAGCTGCATCATTTTATTAATTCCCTGGCCAAAATGTGTACAATCCAAGTGTTGGGTTCTTCCTCCACACTGCTCCCAGAAATTCCCACCCTTTACAAATGATTTAAAATACCATAAATAACCTCAGAGGTGGGAAAACAAATTGCTGAAGATAGGGAGTCGTTCAATCATCATTAATGAACTGAAGTCGAAGAGCCAACTGTTTGCGAGCGTTGCATTTTCCACCCAAACGACAGATGGAGAGGTCCGGGGACTCAAAACTTGTCCAAATTTCTCGACCATGCACCATCATTCATGATTTTTCGTTCTGAATCCAAAAATATATTTTTTTCCAATTTGGAGCTCCCTATCATAAGCGTCGTGCCACGTGCGCGGCGTATAGAGCCTGTGCGTGCCTTTTTGTTGCGAGGGACTTTTGGAGGCCTTCCCGATGTCCAAATTGGGTGCAGGATAGCTCGCTGGAAAGGTCTTTGAGTCTACTTTCCAACGCAACTCTAATGTTTCAATTTTCTTCCCATTTATTTCTCCAAAATCTCAATATCCCAAGACTTCTTCTTGTGTGTCAAAGTAGGGGCAGAAAGATCATTTGGTGAGTGTTTTTGACCTCCTGAGGAATCCAAACTTGCCCAAACTTCTTTTCCATGTACCCTCAGTCATGATTAATCATGAGAAATCCAAAAATGTAAACATTTTGTGATTTGGAGCTCCCTATCATAAGCGTCGTGCCAGTGGCGCGACACATCGAGCTTGGGCATAGCATTTTTTGCATGAGACTTTTGGAGGCCTTCCTAGTGTCCAAATTGGGCGCAGGATAGCGTGTTGGAAAGGTATTTGAGTCTAATTTCCAACCCAACTATAATTTTTCAATTTCGAGTTCATTTGCATTACCAAACATCAAATATTCCAAGACTGGCCAAAATGTGCCTAGTGAGGCTTCCTCAAGGAAGAGTGCTGTTATGGCCAACTTTTGAAGGTGTTCCTCAACTCCAAATTGAGATCATGATGGCTCATTGGAAATATATTTGTCTCAAGTTATCATTTTACTCATAAAGAAAGTAATTTTTCTAACCCATCTAGGAGAAAACTTGATCATTCCAAGGTCACTTTGGAGGTGCATCAATTCTCCCAAGGCACTTGTATTTTTGACATTTCTCTAAAACCATGACACCTGTGTAAAAAGTGAAGGAGGTTTTTCTTCCTTGGTCTGTTGTGGACAAAAACCTCTCTCAGTTTTAAAAAATGTATCTTTTCTTACTCATAAATATCATTTGAGTGAATTATTAGACCTTCCATTGGCCTTCAAGTATTATTGAAGCACTTTGAGAACAACAATTTGCAAACCCTAGACCTAATGACTGAAATGAGTCTTGTCCATTAAAAGATCAAACATTGACTGTCATGGATTTTAATAACTTTGATGAAAAGAACTAAGATAGTAGGTACAAGACATGAGGGGAATGAACTGACAAGACCCTTCCGTCATATTATGGCATGCCTATAACGGAATGCAGCTGAGTGAATGGAGCGAGACACCAAAAAATGAGATGCAGAAAGAGTTTTGATCTCTGATGGAGGACTGACAAGATCGACTCTAACATTGGCTCCAATGGGGATGGTAGCTCCAGCTCCTTGGAGGTGCCAAGAACTACAAATCTTTGGGTGAGCAGACAGTGCCTTCATCCATTAGGCTATGGAGTCATTATTTTGACAAACAACACAAGATTTTGACAAATTTATTGACTGGAACATGCGTTAAACTAACATTAATTATGAAACCAACATGACTGAAAAAAGTAACTCAATGCAAAAGGAAATGACTCATGGCTGACTTAACTAAAACAAGAACTGACAAAACTTATTGAATGGTAGCAGTCCATCAAGATTTGAGGGTTTCAAATTATGATGACAACTACTTGCATATTAATGCAATATGTACAATCATGTGTAATTTGTCTTCCAATATAACCAATCAAGCAGATGCCTTATTGATTGATTCTCCTAATCAAATCTCCTGGTCAACAACAGATGTTGGTAATTGGGCATCCAAAAACACAGTTGACCATGATCTCCTTCATCACTGAATACTGCAATAATCACCTTCACTGCTGGCTGCAACATATTTTCCATTGGATCATGTAAAACATGAATATTTTCCTCCTGTTGGAGAAACAAGGTGTCTTTTTCTTGTGATGTTGATCTTTTTCATAAATAAGAGTATGTTCCTGGTCTTCAAAAAATTCTGAACAAATAGATGAGCAGATTTCCTCTTCAAAGAACATTTCAAAACATGAGACATATGGGGAAGAGTCTAAAAGAGAAACCTGAATGGTAGAGTATGCTGAAGTCTGAATATATTGTATGTCATCTTCATATGATATGACAGCCAGATTGTCTTTGCATTCATCAATCATGAGAAAATAAATGTCAAATGATTCTTGAAACCCAACACAATCATTTATATCATCTACCATAAATTCACCCAGAGATTTTTCACTTACTTGAAAAAAGATCTCATCTTGTTGTTCATAGAAGGAATGAACTACCTCCTCATGAAGATCTAGTTCTAGTGAGATAAGGTCAGTTGGGTCTATACCTCTGTTTTATCCATTTGAGGTAGCCTCAACCATGTAACTCTATTTTTCCTCCTCACCATCTGTCTCTTGATCTGATTTATCATCCCCATTATCTGAGATTGGAACATCATTTTCTTGCATATCATATTTTATTTCCACCAAATCCGAAACAAAACTTCTTCTTTCATCATTTCCAGAAATATGGAAATCTTTAGCTTGTTGATCTATAAAGCTTCCCTCGGGACTGTCATCCTTTTCAGAAGAGGAAACATTTCCACCATCACCTTCTTGACCGTGTGCACACTGCAGATCTGTGTTAATTGAGTTGGAACATGACTATTCAATAGTTGATCTATTTCATTTTCATACAAAGGAGATAATGCTTTTCATTTTCTCTTGCATGAACAATGATTTTCTTCAATATTTTCAAGTGAAGGAGTGTACAAATTTTCCTCAGACTGCTGATCCATTTCATGTAATTCTTGTTGACTGTCAAGATGCAAAACTCCTTCATCTTCCACTGTACTATAGCCTTGATTCTGCTGCAAATTTTCATGATCATCTTCATACTGCTGAAATGGGTTTTCACACAGGGCTTCCATGACCTCTTCATGCATGAAATTATCATCTTCATAATATTTTTCAAGGCTTTCAATAAAACTATCAGCGCATTTGCAACAATCATGAACTAAATTTAATGTTGGATAAGAGTCTTCATACTTCTCAATGAACATGGCATGAAAATCCTTTAAACAATAAATACAAGCAGGCGGCAAACTTTCATACCAAGATTGGACTTCACCTTCTAAAGTGGCCAAGAATATCTTCATTAAGAAATCTTTAGGAAAATCAACCTTCAACTTGCGAATATGCATGTGAAATCGGACTAGATGTAAAACATCGTCCTTCTTACCATCATCTTTAAACGTAGGTAGATTCCTTGACCAATCTACCTTCGAAATTTTATTTGGAAAACCTGGGATGTGATCTCGGCTCATGGGAGTGTATCTTCTTGCAATCCGCTACATTTTAAAAAATCTCAAAGCTATTGATCCCTCTGCATTGGAGTCACCATCAAGCACTGGTTGTTGGATTCTTCACTGAAAGGAGTTGCCAGGTGAATGATTTTAGCTGTCCTCTTATGTATGATCATTGTTCACCATCAACAATCAGCTCTGAACTTAAGATATGTACTTGGGAAAAACAATATTCAAGCAAACCATTTTCTTCCCCAGTGGAGTTGCCACTATGTTAGCACCTAAATCTACCTTAGGCTGAAGGAAGGAAAAAATCACAGTAACCACAAACCACGCTCAGTCTGGTAGCTAGCCCTACCAGAACAGGAGAGGGCTCTCTATAGGTCACACTCAGCAAAAATACACTATAAAGTCTGAGATGACTCAAAATGAAATACTGATTTTAGGCTAGTAAATTGATGTGGAAAAGGTGATTTTTTGAATGATTGAATTTTCTGGGCTGTAAGGGACCAAAGGAATATCTGAGCTGGGAAATTAAATCAAGGACACATAATATTTCGTGAGGCAAGATAGGCAGGACGTTTAGTAGTAAGATTGAAGTGATATGAAATGGAAAGACTGTTAAGAGGTTGAAAAGGGCATAGCAAATGAATCCTTTTCAAATAGAATAATAAACACACAACATGAATACCTTACCGAGGCAGAGCAGTGAACTGGATTTCGCCTTTCTTACTTTAAATCATTCAACTGGAAATGGTTATGAATGGACTGTATAAAACATAACAAATAGACATATGAAATAGAAAGAGGAAACATCTGCTAAACATCATACCACATGAATCTCTTGAATCAGAACTGCATCATTTTATTAATTCCCTGGCCAAAATGTGTACAATGCAAGTGATGGGTTTTTCCTCCACACTGCTCCCAGAAATTCCCACCCTTTACAAATGATTTCCAATACCATAAATAACCTCCAAGGTGGGAAAACAAATCGCTGAAGATAGGGAGTCGTTCAATCATCATTAATGAACTGAAGTCAAAGAGCCAACCATTTGCGAGCGTTGCATTTTCCACCAAAACGAAAGATGGAGAGGTCCGAGGACTCAAAACTTGTCCAAATTTCTAGGCCATGCACCATCATTCATGATTTTTCGTGCTGAATCCAAAAATATAAATTTTTTGCAATTTGGAGCTCCCTATCATAAGCGTCGCGCCACGTGCGCGGCGCATAGAGCCTGTGCATGGTTCTTTTTTGCAGGGAACTTTTGGAGGCTTTCCTAGTGTCCAAATTGGGGGTAGGATAGCTCGTTGGAAAGCTCTTTGAGTCTACATTCCAACCCAACTAGAACGTTTCAATTTGGTGCCCATTTGCCTCTCCAAAATCTCAATCTCCCAAGATTGCTGCCTATGTGTCAAAATAGGGGCAGAAAGATCATTTGGTGAGTGCTTTTGACCTCCTGAGCACTCAAAACTTGCCCAAACTTCTTAGGCATGTACCATCAGTCATGATTTTGTATTTTGAATCCAAAAATGTGAACCTTTTGTGATTTGGAGAGCCTTGGAATAACGTTTTGTGCAGGAGACTTGTGGAGGCCTTCTCGGTGTCCAAATTGGGCGCATGATAGCTCGTTGGAAAGGTCTTTGAGTCTAATTTCAAACCCAACTATAATTTTGCAATTTAGAGTTGATTTTCCCTACCAAAAATCAAATCTCCCAGGACTGGAAAAAATGTGCCAGTGAGGCTGCCTCAAGGCAGAGTGCTGTTGTGGTCAACTTTTGAAGGTGTTCCTCAACTCCAAATTGAGCTCATGATAGCTTATTAGAAAGATCTTTGTGTCTAGTTATCATTTTATGCATGAAGAAAGTCATTTGGCTAACCGAGCTAGGAAAAAAGTAGATTTTCCCAAGGTAACTTTAGAGGTGCATCAATTCTCCTAAGGCAATTGTATTTTTGACATTTCCCTAAAACCATGACACCTGTGTAAATAGTGAACTAGGTTTTCCTTCCTTGGCCTATTTTGAACAAACACCTCTTTCAGTTTTCCAAAATTCATCTTTTCTTGCTTAGGAACATCATTTGAGTGAATTATTGGACCTTCCTTTGGCCTGCAAGTATTATTGAAGCACTTTGAGAACAACAATTTGCAAACCCTAGACCTAATGACTGAAATGAGTCTTGTCCATTAAAAGATCAGACATTTACCATCATGGATTTTAATAACTTTGATGAGAATACCTAAGCCAGTAGGTACAAGACATGAGGGGAATGAACTGACAAGAGCCTTCCGTCAAATTATGGCATGCCTCTGGCGAAATGCAACTGAGTGAATGGAGCGAGACACCTAAAAATGAGATGCAGAAAGAGTTTTGATATGTGACGGAGGACTAACAAGACTGACTCTAACATAATGTAAGTAGGTAAACAATTCTAGATATGGGCTTAGTTAAATAATAATAATAATAATAATAAAAGTCAAAAGTATGGGGATGAGTGAAAAAATCTAAATGTTGGCTCAATTAATAATAAAAATAATAAAATTCAATTTGCTATATTTTGATTTTGTTATTAACTTGTGAATAGGTTTTGTTACAATACAATCAACCAATACCATGGCTTATTAACACCTCAAGCCCAAAAGCCATAACTTATTTCACAACCAAAATATTTTATAACAATATGACAACAGTGTTAACCATGGATATTCACCCCCCACTTTACAGTGGATATTATTAACTTGTAAAAAAATGGTTTTGTTATAATACCATGGGCCAATAGTATGGCTTATCAATACCACATGCTCTAAAAACATAAATTATTTCACAATCAAAATATTTTATAACAATATGAAAATATTCTTAACCATGGATATTCATTCTCACCTTACCATGGATATTATTAACTTGGAAATAGACTTTGTTACAATACCATGGGCCAATACCATGGCTCGTCAATATCACATGCCCAAAAAACATAATTTATTTCAACATTGAAATATTTTATAAGAATATGAATTCTTAATCATGGATATTCATCCCCGCTTTGCCATTGATATTATGAACTTGTGAATAGGCTTTGTTACAATACCATCAGCTAATAGCATGGCTTATCAATACCATGTGCCAAAAAATCATATCTTATTTCACAATCTAAATATTTTATAACAATATGACAAGAATCCTAGCCATCCATATTCACCCTCACTTTACCATGGATATTATTAACTTGTATATAGGCTTTGTTACAATACCATGGGCCAATATCATGCCTTATCAATACCACATGCCCAAAAATTATAACTTATTTCACAATTAAAATATTTTAATTTAATTTAATTTTATAACATTTTTTTATTTGAAGCTAATAGGAAAAGGGTTGTAATTAGTTTTGAGATATATATAAACCCTCTATCCTCACACGAGTACTAAAATTATTCCCATATAAATTAAATTAAGGTTTCGATAAAATTAAAAATGAGAATACTTTTGTATTTAAAGATGTGAAATTTATATAATACAAATATTAGTAAGAACCAACATAGATCTATCTTAACTAAGGACCCAAGTGATGATAGCAAGCGAGGTCAATGGAAGAGAGGGGCAGGGAGATAGTGACAAAGATGGAGGGGAGAGAGAGAGAGAGAGTGATGGAGGAGACAGAGAAAAGGAGGTAGGAAGAGAGAGGGGAGAGAGAGAAGAATAGAGTGGTGGAGAGAGACATGGAGTTGGAGGGGGAAAGAGAGTGGGGAAAGAAGAAAGGCATAGGGAGATAGAGGTGGGGAGAGGGAGGGAGTGACAAGGGATAGATTGATAGAGAGAGAGAGGGCGAGAAGAGATAAGGTGAGAGAGAGAATAGGTGGGGATAAACATAGGGAGAGAAGGGAAAGATAGAGAGAGAGAGAAAGGCACAAAGACGGAGGGGGGAGAGAGTATTGATGGGGGTGGATAGATGGAGGTGAGAGAGAAATGGAGAGAGAGGACTAAGGGAGAGGATAGAGAGATAAAGTTAGGGGGGAGAGAGGGAAGGAAGAAGAAAGACATAGAGGGAGAAAGGTAGAGAGAGAGAGGGAGTGACAAGGGAGTGATGGAGAGAGGAGAGATAGAGAGAAGAGAGAGAGGCAGAGAGGAAGAGGGGGGAGAGAGATAGATATGGAGAGAGAGTTTGTATGTTTGGGGGGTAAGATAGAGAGAGAGAATAAGAAAGAGACACATAGATACAAATATAGATATTATATAGTATTATATAACCAACCTAGATCCATGCCAAAAAAGAAGTTTGAACATTGAGAGATTTTATCCCTGTCGGCACTTGATAGATCCAGGTTAAGATGAATCTAGGCTGGCTTAATAAGTTTGTAGTTGTATTTGATAAATTAACACATTTTTTTATGGTTGTGTTTGAAAGCAATTTTTCGATATTTGGTGTATTTATCATAATAATAATAATCTAATTTTAATTTAATTTTAAGCTTACCTTTTTTATGCAATGATTTTGTTGTTAGTTTATAGAGATAGACATGTTATACTTTTGGAATTTGAAAGGGAAACACGTGCGCTTAACTTGGTTATATTGAAAACATTTAAGTGTAAGAAAGAAACATGCCCTCTTAACTCGATTGTATTAAAAACATAAGTGTTCTTGTATACTAGGTGGGTGCAAACAAGAGTGAGTATAAGGTAAGGGGATTAAATAGTTAAAAACAAATGTTAGTTAAGGAGAAAGTTACAAAAATCTAACAAATAGGCTAGGGTTAGGATATTACTATTTTGGGACATCTAAAGTTGAAGGTACATTTTATGGAGGTGTAGTCTAAGCCCTTGGGTGTAGGGCACATATTATGGGTATCTTGGACTTTTGGTGCATGTTAGTGGTCTCAACTAGTGGTGGGGTGTCCAACCAATGAGTAGGCAAAGTTTGTCGTTTACAAGGTTGGCATCAATCAAGTATTCTCCCTCTCTACCCAACTCTAATATGAGGAGTGTGCATAATGGACTTATTATTGTAACAAATTGCAAATATTTGATTACCATTAAGTCCAAGCGCTTGAAGTGGCTACCTCAACCTACAAATATTTAAAGGAACTATGTGTTTTTCAATTAAACCCTTTTCGTCAAGGAGCTGTGAAAGAGGAAGGCCTTATGACTATTTTTAAGGGGTTGTAATGACCCTCGTCTTGTGGTAAATATGTATATATGATGCTAATGGTCTTGATCTTAGTACATTCATGTATATAATGTAAATTTTTCCTATCACCTTGCATTGTGTAAATATGATAAATATTTTGTGGTTACCGTGATGTACATGTTGAAGTTCCACTTGCATGATTATGGGAAACACTTCTCAGTTATCCTTGTGTACATGGGGAAGATCATAATTACTCTATGCGATAAAAACACCTAGTAATATTTTCACGCTGAACTCTATACAATAAACTTAACCCTAATATCTTAGTGAAGAACACATAAGTAGCTAGACTCTGGAATGGTTTTTGGATTGACTGTTAGTGAAACTCATTGCAGTTAAGTGTGCCAACATGTGGTGTTAGTGAGTGCTAGGGAAACATAAGGGAGCACTAGGTCAAAATGCATGGAAATGAATGAATAAGAGTCTGTGATAGGGAGTGTCAATGAGTTCTAGGTGTGGTAAGAGGGGAGTGACATCGTATGCTAAGGAGCGCTAACTCATTCTAGCATGCCAGAGCAACATGTAGCCAATATGTGCTAGGTGACAAGGTGTGCCAAATAGTGCTAGGAAGTGTTAGGGAGTGTTAGAGAAACACAAAGGAGCACTAGGTGAAAATAATGCATGAAAATGAACGATTAAGAGTTTGTGACAAGAATTGTCAGTGATTTCAGGGTGTGGTAAGGAGGGAGTGACATGGTATGATAGGTAGTGGTAAGGCATTCTAGAGGCTAGGGAAACATGACAAGATGTGCTAGGTGCTAAGGTGTGCCAATGCATGCCAAGGTGTGTTATGGAGTGTCAACGAAAAACAAGGGAGCACTAGTTTCAAATGCGTGAAAATGAATGAATAAGAGTGCGTCATAGGGACTGTCAGTGAATTTTAGGTGTGCTAAGGAGGGAGTGACAAGGTATGCTAGGTAGTTCCAAGGAATGATAGAGTGCCAAGGCGACATGCCAAGATGTGCCAAGTCCTAGGGTGTGCCAATGTGTGTCAGGGAGTTCCATGAGAACACAAGGGAGAACTAGTTCAAATTGCATGTAAATGAATAGATAAGAGTATGAGATAGGGAGTGTCACCAAGTTCCAATTATGATAAGGAGGGAGTGACAAGGGTATATGATAGGCAGTGACAAGGTGTGCTAGAGTGTTAGGGCATGTTAAGGAGTGGTAGGGTCTATTAGGGAGTGGAAAATCATGCCAAGGAATGCAGGGGTTGATAATGTGTGTCATGTAGTGTCAACTGATTTTTATACGCGCTAGATGTTATGGCATGTGAAGATGTAAACTACGTTGCTTAGTTGTTTTATGGGCATTGTTTTATGTGAGCCTTGACTTGGAAACCTATTAAGTTGGATGAGTTAATATTAGATATGAGAAGCCTAAGATGATTTATAGTCCATTGGGGGAACAAGTCATAGTCTAGTTGTAGTAAATGTAACTTGGTAAAGTTGTAGTCAAGGCAGGACTAGGTTGGGCTCCTAAGTCTAAAAGAAAATAAGAGTAGTTATGAGGGAATGATAATTAAGGAGTGCCATGGCATGCCAAGGAATGCAAAGGTGTGTTGACATATGTCAGATAGTGTCAATGCATGTCAAAGAGTGTTTCAGAGTGTCAGGGAATCATAAGGGAGAACTAGGTCAAAGTGCATGGAAATGAATGAATAAGAGATTATGCCAGGGAGTGTTAATGAATACTAGGTGTCCCATAGACGAAGTGTGCTAGGAGAATTTCATATTAGGACTTGTAGGAGGAAAGAATACGATTGTGATAAGAGGATGGAAAAAGCAGTTTGAGACAAAGGGAGACTTTGGTCTAGGCACAACACTATTTTTCAATGACTTGGTTGGGTTCCCAAGACACAAAAAAAGTAAGGTTATCTATGAAGGCATAAAAACTCTCGGGTGCCAAGGTGTGCAGGGAATTTCAGGAAGTGCTAACACATGTTATAGATCTAGAAGGAATGTTAGGCATATCAAGACATGCCAAGTGCTAAGGCCTACCAATATGTGCTAGGTTCTAGGATGTGGCACCAACACATGCTAGGGATTGGCAAGGAAACACAAGGGAGGACTCGTTTCAATTACATGTAAATGAATGAATGTGCTTGTGTGATAGGGAGTGTTAACAAGTTATAGGTGTGCTAAGGAGGGAGTGACAACGTATGATAAGTAGTGCTAATAATCGACATAGTGCTAGGAAATCCTTCTGAGATGTGACAAGTGCCATGGTGTGCCAATGTTTGCCAAGGAGTGTTAGGGAGTATTAGGGAAACACAAGGGAGCACTAGGTCATAATGCATGGAAATTAAGGAATACGATTGTGTGGCATGGAGTGTTAGTGAGTTCCAAGTGTGTTAAGGAGGACTTACAATGCATGCTTGGAAATGCTAAGGAATTCTAGAGTTCTAGGGTGAGATGCAACCAAGATGTGCCAACACATGTAAGGAAGTGTTAGCTAGGAGTGCCAAGGAAACATAAGGGATAAATATGTCAAAATGAATGGAAATGAACAAATAAGAGTTTGTGATTAGAAGTTTCAGTGAGTTCTAGGTGTGCTAAGGACAAATTGACAAGGTATGTTAGGCAGTGTTAAGGCATGCTAGAGGCTAGGAAGACATGCCAAGATGTCATAGATGCTAGCGTGTAACAAAACGTGTCAAGGAGTGATAAGGAGTGCTAGGAAACACAAGGGAGAACTAGGTGAAAATGTGTGGAAATGAATGAATAAGAGTTTGTGACCAAGAGTGTCAGCGATGTTTAAATGTGCTAAGGAGAGAGTGTCAAGGTATACTATGTAGTGCTAAGGAATGCTAGAGTGTTAAGGTGGTAGGCCAAGATGTGTCACGTGCAAGGGTGATCTAGGGAGTGTTAAGGGTTGTTAAGGAAACATAAGGAAGCACTAGTTCAAAATGCATGGAAATTAACGAATAAGATTATGTGAGAGGGAGTTTCAATGAGTTCTAGGTGTGTTAAGGAGGGAGTAACAAGGTTATATGCTAGGCAATGCCAAGGCATGATAAACTACCAAGGCATTTCAGGAAGTGCCACGGTGTGCTAGGGAGTGTCAAAGCATGCCAAGGAATGTAGGGGACGATAGCACATGCCACATAGTGCCAAGGAATTCTAAGACATGTCAGCTGCTATGGCATGTCAAGATGTAAATTGTCTTGCTTAATTGTTTTAGACCAAGGTTGGATGTGATGAGCCTTGTCTTGGTAACTTGTTAAGTGGGATAAGTGAGATTGTACATGAGTAACTTAAGATGAGTTACAAGCATTTCTTAGGTGAACAAGGGATATGTTGAATTTCCATGACACCTGAGAATTCGAGTTTGGCCTTAGAATGTTTTTTGCGAACACACTCAAGCGCCATAACGCATCTACTATGCAGAATGAAATCTGACATGAAAGAAAAAGTAATGGATTGAATGCACACAATTTAGGGTCTACACATCTTCATATGTTAATTCTTATTATTGTGATATACAATAGCCATTTATATGTCTGGTGTAAAACTCCTCTGGAGATTTATATCCAACAACAACATCTTCGTGGTAAAAGGTGTACTGTCAGAGGTTGCTCCATCAAAAATAGCAACCAAAAGGGACATTACTATGCACGTAGATGGAGAATTAAGTATATTGTTTTCTATGATTGCTGATGTGGAGGTATGGGACAAAATTACACAGGAAACAAACCTTTTTGTTCAACCAATCAAGATCTAAAAAGGAAAATGTGTGATTATATATGCATGTGTGATAGTATTTGGACAAATGCCAACCTAACCGAAAATTTGTTGACATTTTGCTGGAGCTGACCTACAGTTGTTTCTAAATTTAATAAACATGTAAAATAGCACCGACTTTTCAATACAAAATATAAATTGATAGGAACATGGCCAAGTTGTGAAAGTGTAAAAATTAGTACGGTTTAAAGGGACCAATCCCTTTTAAAAGTCTTAAATGTGATAATGGAGGTTGAGCCTCGTTCTAGAACCCCTTTGGGCATCCATCTTAGGAGTTGGTGTAGGATGCAACACTTTAGAATATTTTTGGTAATAGTGATGTCAACACTTGTATAGTGACATGGGGTTGGAGTTGGCCTGTCAAAGCTCATTGGTCTACTTTGGAACTTCTCTAGGGTGATGCCTTAGATGATTTGGAATATGACGGCATGATTTGATATTTAGTTTTCATTAATGAAGCATTGGAGGCTAGATACTGTAGAAAAATTCCTTGTTCTGAATAGGGAAGCACATGCCACTGAAGAAAGTAACGACAAGTACACAGATTTGAAACTCAAATCACATCACTATTTATTACTCTTTGAAACAAGAAATAACTAAAACTTTCAAACACTACTATTCACTTTTTCTTTAGTCTGGAAGCTATAATGAATCTAGAAACATGTACAAAAATGTCTCAAATCTCTTAAACCCCAATCCTAATGCAACTTCCTTGCATGGATAGATAAGACAATTAAAGTCTGTCGCTAGTGAATATGCTATGAGATATGTAAACATGATTCCTTAGCTAAGGCTAAGAATTAATAACTAGGGAAGTGCTCCTTTTAATTGTCCATGAAAAAACTAAATAAACCAAAGAGTTTTGCTACTCTAGGTGCCAGAAATGAATCCACTACCTCAAGTAAGTGCTTTGCCCAAAACAAGATATTAAGGATTCAGAAACTTTGTTGCTTCCTTCAAGGGAGGTGTATGTCGAACATAACAAATCTATCATGCAATATCCTCCAAATTCATTCACCTTTAACATAAATCTTATGTTGGAAAAATGACAAGAGACCAATATCCAATAGAATTCACTAACCAACTAGAGACCCTTGTGCTCAATCAATGAGATAATAAGGGAATGTCAACTAGGGTGGAATATTTCACCACTGAAATTGACAAGAGATAGAAGGGGTAAAAAGCTATCAAACCTAATGCTCAAGAATAAATGAATTAATCCACATTTGGCAATCCAAAATGAATTCAATCCTTCTTTACTTATAGAATTTGCATAAGGGTTTCATATTCTTAAGTGATTGAGTAAACCTTACCCCAAACCCCAAATTTGGGTTTTTTAAGCCTAGTTTCCCCAAAAATTGTAATTGTAGGGTCCAAAACAAAAATTTTCTGGTGCGCTACCACAGACCCCATAAAGTGGGGTTATGAGTGCCCTTCAAACCCCCTGTTAACTACGTGGAAAGAATATAACACAACCCAACATTCTCCCACTTGTTTTTTTCTTTCCACAAGGGGGAAGAAGAGAGCATAGTCATTTTCCCAGCCCTGAAATGCCCATTGTCTCTCTACACCAAGAGAACTTATCAGAGCTCACAGATTTTGTCAATGCATCTGCAATATTCTTCAAAGTGTCCACCTTTACCAGCAACACCTTTTTGTCTTCTATCATATCCCTCACAAAGTGATACTGAACATCAATGTGCTTTGTCTTTGAATGATCTTCAAGGTTCTTTGCCAAGAAAATTACACTTTGGCTATCATAGTCTATCCTTATAGCTTCCTGTACTAACCCCATACTTGAACATAATCTCTACAACCAAGTTGCTTCCTTTCTTGCATGAGTGGCTGCCATGTATTCTTCCTCTATAGTTGATAGTGCTACTGGAGATTATTTCTTACTCATCCAACTAACTGCACCTCCAAATAGGTTAAACACATACCCACTTGTAGATCTTCTCTGATCCAGACCTCCAACCCAGTCTCCATCAACAAAGCCACAAATATCCAACACTCTATCCAATCCTGGTCTTCCTTGGTAGCACAGACCATAATCACTAGTGCCATTACCTGAAAAGCTACTTCAATGTTGTCCAATGCTCCTTTCCTAGTTTTGACATAAACGTGCTCAATACTCTGACTACATGTGCAATGTCTGGTCTAGTATAAACCATAGAATACATCAAGCTACTGACTGCAGTTGCACATGGAACATGGGACACGTCCTCTTCCTCTTCTTGTATCTTCGGAAATTTGTTCAACAGATAACCTCACACCTACAGGAATAGGAACCTTCATCAATTTACTATCCTGCATATTAAATCTCTGTAGTATTGTCTCGACATACTTCCTCTAGTTTAGCCAGAGCTTCCTCTTTGCTCGATCTCTTATAATTTCCATGCCCAAAATATAGTTTATAGCACCAATATCTTTCATGTCGAATTTGGAGGACAATTGGGTCTTCAAATCCTGGATAATTTCTTTGTCATTTCCAACCAGCAACATATCATCCATATACAAGACCAGATAAATAACACGGTCACCAATTAATTTAAAATACACACAATGATCTGCTTTGCTTCTGGTGAAGCCAAGTCCCCGAATAAATGTATCAAATTTCTGATACCACATCCTTGGTGACTGTTTTAACCCATACAGAGACTTCTTTAACTTGCATACCAGTTCTTTCTTACCCTTCGTTGCAAAGCCTTCAGGTTGCTTCATGTATATTTCCTCTTCTAAATCCCCATGAAGAAATGTTGTCTTCACATCCATCTATTCTACCTCAAAATCAAAAGCAACAACAACAGATAAAAGTAATCTAATAGAAATTACCTTGGCAACAGGGGAAAAAATATCACCAAAATCAATTCTCGGCACCTGGGAATAACCTTTTGCTACCAATCGAGCTTTGTATTTCTCCACTTTTCCTTCT
>APFE031262825.1:0-19069 GCA_000404065.3 Pinus taeda | reverse complement strand
CCTGCATTAGAACCAGACGGATTTTGGGATCCTACTTGGGTCCAGGTGCCAGGTTGAGCAGCGCCAGTAGACGGATAACCTTGGGCTATCTGAGCAGAAGGATAACCTTGCTGGTATTGAGGTTGGCCTACCTGCTGATATTGAGGTTGGCCTACCTGCTGATACTGAGGTTGGCCTCCCTGATGATACTGAGGTTGGCCTCCCTACTGATGTGTAGCAGAGGGTTGTCCTATCATACCAGATGGTTGTGTTTGAGGTTGACCAGTTTGTCCAGAAGATTGAGTATACTGGACTGTTGGTTGACCAATTGTTTGGGCAGCTTGACCGGAAAATTGGGTATACTGGATGTTAGGTTGGTTTGGATTAACAAACGATTTACCAGTTTGTCCAGTATGAGAACCTTGCTGGAGACCAGGTTGAGCTTGTTGAGTGGAAGGTTGGCCTGGATTACCAGTAGGTTGTGTATTAGGAGTGAAAAAGGGACCACTAGAAGCAAAAGGATTTCCTTGGAAGGATTGTCCTTGTAGGTTTTGCTGGTGTGGTTGTTCGGGTTGAGCATACGACGCTTGACCACCATGATAAGAGGTAGAACCCCAATCTATTGACAGCGGAACTGAAATCTCTCCAACTGACAGCTGACTTGTCCTAGTACCGAGGGGTGGTAGATACTGATCATACTGCCCTCCAAGTGAGGCATTTGATGTAGGATCAAAGCCTGCAAATAAAGAGGACGAAGGTCGGCTAAAAATAGGGGTCGAAGAAGCCACAGATATTGTTGGAGGGGTTGTCACCAAAGTAACAGCTGTACTGGAAAAGACGGGTGGTGACCAAATAGAAGTTGGAAAAGGAGATGATATAAAATCACGCAATGCTCTATAACCAAGAGGCAGTCCCCCAGTAGTAGTAGTTCTACTAACATGTGTAGATTCCATTGTGCTAGGAATCTCGTCCCCTGGCACGCCGAATTCATCAATAGTAGTAGGGGATGGGCTTTCCATATCAGAAGGAAAAGGTTTCCGAGGAGAATTATATTCCCAAAAAGGGATACCGTTTTGAGAAGGTTCCCAAATAGGGTTCGTATAAAATTGGTAATCCTCGTCGCCTGGAGCACAAGAGCTAAGCGGTTGTATACTTGGAACAATAGGGAGAATTTGACTCACAACCAGGCTCTCGAAAGACGAGATTGGTAG
Source organism: Pinus taeda (assembly GCA_000404065.3). Classification (NCBI taxonomy): domain Eukaryota; kingdom Viridiplantae; phylum Streptophyta; class Pinopsida; order Pinales; family Pinaceae; genus Pinus; species Pinus taeda. Next base: position 17,879 of record APFE031262825.1, on the reverse strand, counting down.
TTCCGCCAGGATGAAACTTCACAAAATCCTAGGGAATCTAACGAAACCAATCCCTCCTCATACTAACGCAACAAATTTTAACCAGGTTATATGTGATCGTGGCTAAATAGATTTTAAGACATTGAACTTGACCTTTTCATTTTTAAAGAGTCGAGAAAGGATGAAAAGATGACTCTAGTCTCCTTCGATTGTTTAATGAGCACGAAGTGACAAGCTACTCACTTACACCTTTTCTTTTAGAGAGTCTGAAAAGGATCAAAAGTGACTACTCTGGAGAACTAGGTAAGGGGTTTGCCAAACAATCCATAAAACTGCTTATACACCTTGGCAATCAGATGAAAACAAAGGACTTCCCGTACTGCAGTCAATCTTCCCGAATGCTGTGTTCAGTGCATTACGGCTTGTAGGGCGGCAGACTCGGCTATCCTATGGATCAAAAGGTGCAACCTATATGGGGTCTCCATTAATATATCTCAGACGGTACGTGGAGCACAATCCGTACTGGCACTTACCGTTTCACCGTGGAGGAATCACCCAACCACTCAACGATAAACTACCAGGTTTAAAGACGTCGGAACACGTCTCTAACCTAGACCTCTATAATATGAGCGTTATGTTTCAATGCGTTGTTAGGTTCATTGAATTCATTTTACGGTTTATCTTTAATTATGTTTCAGTTTGCGGTCCTACCGTATGTGGTCTCTTGAAATTTCCTAAATGCAAACTATATGCGAAAATTGTATCGTTTCATTGAATGAACTCTATCTACGGGAGAGTTGAGAGTTTTATACAAACAAAACGATCACAAAGATTCTAATGCAGCTAATAACAAGAAATGAAAATCTTTTTCTTTTTCCTTTTTAAAAGCAACAATTAACACAAAATGCTAATTAATAAAAAGCAAAAAATCTTTTGTTTTTCTTTTCTTTTAAAATAGTACGATGCACTCAAACAGATTTCAAGAGATATGCACTAAACAGATAATTCACTCAAAAAAATCTAGAACCAATTCTGAAACGTGAAAAATGACCTATCAACGCAAAGAAAACTCCGAGATCTTCAAAGGACTATGTAATCTAAGTTCAACTGAAGTCAAACAAGAAATAAGCAAGCTAAAAGTGAGTTACTTGCAGCATAGAATGCAAAACTTGTACAACTACCAGAGGAATGTGGAAAACAACCAATAAACTGACTGGATCATCAAACCATAAATCCGACAGAAGGCTTGACATGCAAAGCCACTAGGGCTAAGATATAAAATTAATAGAAAAAGGCGAACAACTGAAGGATGAAAAGAACAACCAGTCACATAACAGTCCAACAAACTCCCAGAAGCTGTAAAAGATGCAAAAAGATACAAATCCAAGCTCAGAAGGCTGACAAACAAGCTAATTTGAAAAGGTTAACAAGTCTAGCGCAACTGTCAGACTGCAATTTGCGCTATTAAGGGATTGGCGCGGGTTGTCTGATAGCAACAGACGCAAACCAGCGCGACTGTCAGAAGAAAAACCGCGCTAATCAAGTTTGCCAAGCCAAAAAAAACAAAACGGGTAGTCCAAGGCTTGGTTTACAGTATCTAGAAGGGCCAGCAAGAAATAAACAACAATAAATTCAACCCAGAAAGCTATTCAAGCCAGTAAACAAGAGAAAAATTAACATGCAAGGCAAGGTTGAAATTGTTCAGTTTGTAAACCAAACCGGAGATTGACTGAAGTGGCTTTGATCTACTTCACTACTGCATAGCAATAGTGTTTCGAAGGCTATTTGGCCGTGCTTCAGGCTCCGTCTACAGTTTACAAATCAAACAACACAAAACAAACAACAAGATTTTCCCCAGTGGAGTCGCCGAATTGTTGAACTGGTAAATCCCCTCTGCGGACAGAGGCGATCCCACTAGCCCAACACGGGTCTAGCAACAATCACACAACGCTAACACGCAGGTTCCTAATTGCACAAATCAGAGATCAATGATGATGGTCTACCTGGATTCCAACGCTGGTAGTTGTAGAAGAATCGACGCTCCCGTCCCTTTGCTCCGGCTGGTCACAATCCCCACGATCCACGTGAACGGACATCTACACATGCAAAGAACGATACAAATACAAGCATAAAATCCAATATATGCAATTATATATCAGTCAGAAAAGACATAACTCAATCACCATTATAAAGACACATGAGTGTTAAAACACTTAACACTCAAAACCGATGGTGTTTTTTATGACGAAAAAGAAATTAATGAAAAACTAACTTATATGCAATGCACTTGTTTATTCTTCGATGAAAAGCAACTTCTACTTGGGTTCTAAGAAACTTCTATAAAGCAAAAACTTGTTCCTTTTCTTTTCTTATAGCAAACTTCACACTCACAAAAACTAAAAGACTATTGATGCTTTAATAATGCAAAACTACTCGAATGCAAGGTGTACATGATAATGCAAAATTCTAAATTACTCTAAAAAGAGACGAAAGCAATTGTTTAAAGCTTTTTTAATAAGCCAACTTAAATGTTTGAAGAGAACAGGTTTCAAATACAAATTTTCTTCCAAATAAGCAAGTCAAATCTCAAAAAATCACAATTCACTTTCACAAAACCAAAGAAACCAAAATCAAATTTGGCAAAAGAAAGAAAAAACAATGTTTTTGAAGAATTTTTATTTTTCAAGAAGCAATGAAAACAACTTTTCAAAATCGCTCAAAATGCCACCAAAGACTCAAAGACCAAAAGCAAAGCACAAGGAAACTTTGTAAGTTACCAATTCAACACGAATGAAAACTTAAACAAATAGGGTGTTTCAATTTGCACTAAATGATCCAAAAGAAACAAAAAGAGCTTTGAGAAATTGATCAAGGAATCAGGAAAGACAAACTTTCAAATTCATCAACAAGAAACTTTCGAAAAGCAAGAAAAAGTGTATGGCCACAAAAATGACGGGAAGCAAAGAAAGCAGACCAATAATGAAGTTTGACACAAAGATTGCAACCAATCTTCTATTCCGGAAGACCAGAACAATCAAGAGCCTCTATAAGAAACCTTGCGTGTTCAAACACAAATCATAAAACTCACTCTAACACAAACTGAGGCCAAAACTTTTCAAAGCAGGAGAGAATTCAAAATAGTAAGCTCACTGAATAATTAAAATCTAGAGACAGAAACTAACCACTCGGAAACCACATAGACCAAGAAACAAATACTTATGGGCTGAAAGATTTGAAAAAAGCATGCAAAAAATTGTATATGCGATTGTGTCCCTACACAGGTGCATGTACACTCACTTCTACCAAAAGAAACTCACGTATACACAGTTTCAGTTCACAGAAAAAATGTGTGTACACTTCTGTAAACAAACAAAGATGCATATATGAAGTTTTACAAGAAAAATAAAAAATTAGGCCTGATAAACAAGATCAGACTTGAAGTCTTAGTTCCTATAGGGGCAGGCAATATTGTCACAACAAGAAAACTAAGAACTGAGCCCCAATTGACATTGAACAATCCAAAGTAGGAATAAAAAGATTGTTATCCTCAGCGGAGTCACCAATTCTGTTAAGGGAATAAGTCCCCTAGGGCTTTGGGTCAGAACCCTATCAGAGCAGGAGTAATCTACAACAAGAAACGTGCATACAACTTAGGCAACATCCTTAAACAAACTAACTATGCGAGGATGAACATACTCGGATGTTCTTCGTTTGGATGGTTCCAGCCATGGTTCACACCCTTTGCAACTACTAATGATCTTTGAACTTGCCAATCAACCAATTCGAATACACATAGCAACATATAGATAAATAATTTTAGTGGAATCAACTTTATATCATATAAGTAGATGGTTAGTTATACATTCAAATAGTCATTCATATATAAACCATAACAATAACATCTGATGCATAAACAAAGTTGATCTCAGGAACAAGACAACGTTTCTTTTTATTGTAGAAAACTATAGTAAACATGAAAAGAGTTCACCTGAGTCTTCCTCTTCTAGCTCCAAGCGGAACTGTCCTCCAGGTCAGTCCAGTACCAGTCTTCAACAACCTCCTTCCATAACCAATACCATGATATCTTCCAACAAGTGAAAGAATATCAACACTCAAGGGAACAAGGGTTTCCTGAACTTGGGGAAGTGCGTGAAGCACAGGGATACTTCAGACTTGATCAGGGGATAATCTCAGTATAGTAATTCTGTCATTTCTCTCCTTCTTAAGGCCTTCCCGTTGAAGTCTTTTTATACTTCTCCCAAATTAGTTTTTAGTTGGGAGACAGTTGGGAACAGTTGGGCCATGGCACTAGGAGGTAGTCAACAGGTAAAACGTGTGATCTCTGCCCATAATTAAGGAAATTTAATTTTTTTAAGTGTTTTAACACATATATCAGTCAGAAAAGACATAACTCAATCACCATTATAAAGACACCATTGTAAAAACAGAGAAATATTACAACCAAGGTTCTGACGTTGAACCTCCTCTGACTGGGCAAGCAGCTACATACGCCTTGCAAAGTGACCTCTCTCTCTCAAAATTCCGGCAGCATAACCTCCCTATACTTCACAATTCTCACTTATCACTCTAGCATTACTTCAGCACTCACAAAGACTCTAGCAAAACTAGCTGGTTTAATGCATGAGGGCAGTCATTTATAGATGGAGAAAGGAGGGAGATACATTGTACCAGGACACCTGTTGTAGATTGGCATTATCCCTGAAAAGCCGCTCAGCATAGTTTTCATGGATAAAAAATGACTTTCGACCTCTATCTTGAGGATTTTTCCTTCATAGAACTTCATGACAAAGGAGGAAAAAACATATGGATGCGTGCTGGCTAAAAATCATAACCAAATTTAGGTGGTGCAGGCTTTGCTCTATGACAGAGCGTTAATGGGCGCGCCCCCTTTTAAGGAACTGAGTCATTGGCGCGGGTAAGACACTGTGATCCCGCGCTAATGGAAAAAGGGCACTTTTTAGGGATAATTTGCAAAAGGTGTCTTCAGGGAATATGAAGTACATACTCAGGGGAACATAATGCAAGTGTTCTTAGGTTATGCCACTGGTCACAGGTCCATAAATGTGTCCTCCAATGTACGAAAACAAGGGTAACAGGGACGGTGACCAACGGTGACAAATTACTGTGTAACAAAATATTCTGAAAGCTTTCAAAGATTTGATAAGAGATATGCCTGTTTTTCAATGGTATCATACCTTAGTTCAATGTCCCTTAAGGTTTTGCTAAAAAATTCCACTGGATGCTCTGAACCTTCCTCATCTTCTTGCAATAAAACTGTTGCAAGGGTGTCATCAGAGGCAAACAAAAATATATGGAACTCCTTGCTGTAATCTGGGTTGATCAAAGTAGGAGCTTCCATGATAGCTCTCTTGATGGATTCAAAAGATCTTTTTGTTGCATCAATCCATTTGATTTCTAACCCCCTTTTCAACATGGAGGTGATGTGTTTTACAAGTTCTGCAAAATTTGGGATAAACCTCCTTAAAAAATTTATCTTACCTAGAAAGGATTGGATGCCCTTCTTTGATCTCAGGACAGACAAGGTCTGTATTGTTCTTACTCTTTCTGGGTCAATTCTGACACCTGCAGCAGAAACAATGTGTCCTAACAGCTTGCCTTCTTCCAAAGCAAACTGTGACTTCTTAGGATTGACTGAAATCCCAAACCTTCTGCACTTTAGAAACACTTTCTTCAAATGCTACGAATGGTCTTGATGGTTGCTGGAGTATACTCTTATATCATCTAAGTAGATAAGGACAAACTTATCCTTCTCTCCCACGAATGTGTTGATGCCTCGAAAATCGTTGCAACAACATCGGGGAAAACCACCCGGTCAAGACCTTAATGAAACTCCTTTTCCGTTTGGTATGGTGGCTTCGGCTGGAGATAATGGGACCAATTTCCCGATGATGAATAAAAAGGGGATGGATGAGTGACTGGTTTTCTAATAAGTGATAATGGATGAATGACTTAATCTAAAAAGCGAAAATATAAATAACTATTCTATCCCGGGAAATTTCTATTCTTAAGTGCAACGTTTGATAATCTCTGTTCATAAATAAGCATATAGATGACTCTATTTGATAAACATAGACATTCATTCATATAATAATTGCTTTGTTCAAATAGTTGAACAAAGTAATTAATAAAACATTGTTACACTTGTCTTTTATATATTACTGATACATGTATGACTAAAAGAAAATCATCTTGTAAACATCCAATAGTGGAAAATATAAAGAATGTTGTTGAAACACATGCATATATTCAATAATAGCAAGAGTAATCAAATAAAAATTCACATAAAAAGAATGAATTCAGAACATAGATAGTAGTACCATATGTGCTGCAAATAATTCCCAATATCAATCGCAATTCGAATTCCTTCTTTCAACTCAGAGATACTTTCATATAAAGGCAGTAGTGCACATCCAAATAAAAAGCTTCGTTGTCAAAAATTGGAATAATTGGCCTAGTCTTTATAAAAAATATACCTAAAGTATAGTAGTGCAACTTCAAGTTTGAGTCTTATACAAAAACTGAGGACCCTTTCTAAATGCATGAAAGGGTCTATAAATACTTAATTAAACTAACTAAATACAAAAATAAAATGCTATTTAATTGGTACAAGTCGATCTTGAATATCTTCTCCACAGCAAATTGGTAGTCGGTAGCATGATTCATCACTCTGGTTGTTTTCCCTTTGATCTGAGTTAGCATATCGCTAGCATCGGTTCCACTTCTTGAGGGCGGCTAAGACGAGAATGGAGCTGAGCCGAGTATGTGGCATCATGTATATCGGGAATGATACACCCGAATGCATCTGTTCGACACTTGAGGGCGGCTCTCTGGCTATATGGTTTTACTAGGAACAACCAATAGGTGTCCCAAGTTAAACTTTGAATACCTGCAATTAACCTTCCGTTATTTTCCAACTCCTGATAACATGATTGCTCCAATGTTTTAGCCGATAGCAATTTACCTAGTGTACGTTGCGAAATCATATTAGATAAATAGAGAGTATTGTTAATTATTTCAATCAAATTACTTGTGGATAATTTGCATCTAGAAACTTCTCTCTCTGACTTCATTAACTGGGATTGCCATTCCAAGAATACGATTTCTTTATGTGATTCTAGGATTTTGGGCAAATTTGTTGCCTGTCCCTCACTGGTGTCTTGCCAAGTAAGAAAATATGTTAAGGTCTCATCGGTCTGCTCTAAGTCTTGTCTAGCATCAACTGATTTATCGATTATTGATGCTGTTATGTCACAAAGGGGCTCAACTTGAGAAATTTTATGACACAATAGTCTTATTTGTGTTACCAGTGCCTTATTAATCTGTAGCGTTTCTGTTCTGAAATCGGCAGGCTGCGGAAGACTCTTGAACTTCTCTATTTGAAGTGATAATTGAGCAATTTGCTCATATTTTGTCTTCACCATTAGTTCGTTCATCGTCTTCAATTTTGCCAACGCTTTTGATAATTCTTTCTACCTTTGAATTGCGCTTGAATCTACCTTCTATTTTTCTTCAAGTAGCTGCTTATTCAGTTGATTATTTAACTGTTGTTGTGTTGACAATTGCTATTCTAATTGTTCAACTTTCTGTTGTGCCTCCGACAACTGTGTTTGTAACAAAATAATTGCCTGGTCTTTTTCTTTTAGCAAATTACTCACTTCCGATGCCTTGTCCATGGTGGCCGCCGAATAGGCTCCAGCATACTGGGACAGCTTTGTTAGGTCATCGAAAGGATCAAACTCCTCTTTCCAGACTATGTTGGCTGTCTCTGTTTGTTCTGGGAACATGGAAGGTTGATCAATCCTTCTCCTTTTCCACTGTCGCTTTACTACGGCCCTGTAATTTGGGATGTAAAAGACATCCAATGGAGGTATATCCTCCACCTGCAAAATGATTTGATCCGAAGGATCTTTCGAAATTATTTCTAAGTCTGTATTAGGGGGAAGGTCGTTGATTCCTTCACTTGGAACCTTTTTTGACACTATATCCTGTGTATCTGTCGCTTTGTGTGTATCAGAACCTTTTGAGCTTTCCAGATTGCTTATGATGGAGTCGAATCGCTGCCATTTTTGGAGCAATTTCAGATCAATCTGGGTATCGAAATTCACATCCTTGCTACTCTTATCCTGCTCTTTTTTCTATTCTTCCTCATGTATTTTCTCTTGTTCTTTCCTTCACGCTTCCTCTTGTTCTTTCCTCTGGACTTCCTCTTGCTCTTTTCTTTGGACTTCTTCAAAATATTTTGATGTAGCAAGAGGTTCGTCGGTGAGTCGCTGTTCATGCTCGCTTGATTGTGTCATCGGGGTAGTAGCTAGTAAATCTAGAGGCAGAGTTTGCAACCTCTGCTCTCTGAGTTTGTTGAATTCTACTAACTCTTCATCATGATATCTCATTTTAGCTAGTGTTTGAACCTGAAATAATGACTCCGCCGAGGAAAATAGGTCATCAAACTCGTCTTCTTTATGTTCAAACTTTGTGAGTTTTGCTTGTTCAAGTACATTATAGATGATTTTTCTTGGGTCAAATCGTCTATTAGGAAGAGTGGCAAGATTCAGTATATTTATCTTTTCTGCTTCTTTCTCTACATGCTTATAGTCATGCAGAGTGTAAACACCACACCTTAGAGGAAAAGGAGGCCAAACTTGCTTCTTTGAATTTCTTAGAGTCTTGGTTGCTCTTGCGGACGTAATCTAATATGCTATTTCTCTAGCCAATAGTTTGTCGGGTATGTACAAGGGAAGAACATCAGGCCTGAAAAGGCTGCCGAAAACTCTTATATATGTAAATTTATCCTCTCCGAACCAGTTTCCTAGGGCGGTTAAGTCAATCTATGCTTGTGAGGAAATCTTCGGAGTAGGCTTGTCAAAAATTGCATAGTAAATGGGCAACATAAAACCATTACAAACTTGATACAGGTGGTCTTTATAATGGGCTTTCCACAACTTCTGGTGATAGACATGACTCGGCATGGGGTCTTGTGGAGTCCATCTCCACCCTAGCACAGAAAATTTGGACTTAAAACAAAGAGTATCTAAGATGTAGGCACTATAATAAAATGGAGGAATAGACCTATCAGTATTGCGAGTTTTATTTCTTAACTCAAGAATAGCAGTGGCTAACTTATCAGATAATATATTTCCCCAATCCATTATCTCGCTATTGACTGCTGCTTCCATTAAAGGAACCATCTCTATTGAGAATTTTGAGGAATCATGCAATCCCCAAATCCTACACATCATCGCCTCAGCGTAACAATAAGGAGAACATAATGAATCGACATAGTACTTACCCGAGGATTCATGGTTGTGTCTTGCAGGGTTTTTTCTCCATTCCCGGATAGGTGTTGATTCAGTTTCATTTTCATCTCTGAACTTCTCCAGAAATGATTTGTTATACTTCTTCTGTGGTTCAGGCAAATGTTACATTTGTCTCAAATCATTAGGTTGAAACGAACCGAAGACTCTCCCGTCAATTGTGTAGAATTTTCTATTCGTAACAGGGATTTCCTCAAGTGCCCACCTCACTACATCTGTATATGGGAGAATTTTCTCTCGAGACGCTATTCGGTGTAAGTAGGAATCGGCTAAATCCTTTAGGGTAGCCTCTGACTTTCGGTTTGAACCTGCTGTAGCTTGTACTGATACCGCTTCAGGCTCTTCGACTTCAAATAGATTATAGATGCTTTGCCAGCTAGTATTGCTGAGGCCAAGACAGGTAGTGTCTGAAATCAATCCTTTTTTACTTGGTCCCAGATCGGCTGTAGATTGTCCTGTCACTGCAGGAGTTGAAGCTGCTCCAAATCTTTTGGATTTCTTCCCCATTTGTCCTGAATTTGCTGCTTCGGAGGAGCTCTGTGCAGGAGATAAAATGAACGTAATGCAGAGAATAGGTGGTGCGAACCAAGTACAAAAGAGTTATATCAATCAATGAATAATGAAGGATTAAAATAATACTGCCACGGATACAATCTCTAAAGAGATTTTGGCATAACTGCTCCATTAATTGGCCATTTAATCCTGTCAATCATTTAAATGCTCATCATGTCGTTTATTCCCCGAATAATTCATTTAAGTGTGGCCTTAATTTTTTGGTAGTTAATCACAAGTGAATCGCTATCGGGAATAGAAAGGCTTTTAATAATAATTTAACATAATATACTCAAGCCTTTTCAATCTTTTTTGAAATTCGCGCTTAGCTTTATCGTAATCGAAAATCGGAGGAATGATCGAGTAGTTACATTTGTGTCATTGCAATCCCCGATCGCCGATAGCGATATCGCATCGGAGAAAAAAGAGAGGGTTTTTTGTTACAATCGCTTACCTTTCCCGATCTCCGATAGTTATTCACTTGTCGGGTCGGGGAAAACCAATGGGTCTTTTTGTTATTCATCCTTTGTTATTGCAATATGTGATCTTGCGATCACTTTATCGCAATAATAAAGAATTATTCATTTATTTATAAGACCGATTTATGTTCATTCAAAATGTTTATAATGTATTGTTTCTTTCGAACCTTTTGAGAAATGATGAGTTGATACCAATTTTATTCATAAATCTAAAAGGGACCCATTTCATATTATAGTTGAAGGTAAAATTTTATGAAATGGGGGGTTGTTGTACAGCACAACAGTTGGTGATTTTCTGGGAGAAATAGTTATCTATGAGAAATGTTGAAATACTTAGACTTTCTTTATTTAGAAATCTTATCAAAGAGGAAAATTCTAATATAACTAGGTATACATACATTCTGAATCTAATAAGAGCTATTTTTGCTAATTTATTCTCTTGTTAAAATTAAATACATTCTAAGTTTTAAATTGGCCTCTATTGGTTGATAATGATAAAACAAAGAACCTTTCCAACCTAGCCTTTTTAATGACTCCTTTGTCATAGGTAGAGCCTCTGCTTCCAGCAAACGTTCATAGTTTCGACACAAATACCTTTTAACCATTTGATTGTCCATTATCCCATCCATTTCAGAGTATAATTAAAAGAATGAATCCAAAAATATGCTTTCATATTTTGTATTTCCTTTTCTTTTCTATTATTTTGTAAGATAAAAAGCCATTGTCCTAGTTTGTTGGCCAGCTATTTGACAATGCCATTCACTGGTTGTAATCTAACCTAACAAGCTGGCTCGTGATGAGACCCCTTGTCTTATGATTATAAGCCATTACCCTGTTTTGGTATGCAGTGTTGGTAATGTCAGTTAAACTATTTCCCAATGATCATGGTAAGCAGGCTTGTAATAAGACCCTTTATCTTTTATATCAAATATTTTAGAATCACACTCTGAGTAATCATAAACTTTGATGAATGGGATGGACAATTTTCTCCTTAAGAGAGCATGGATGACAGGGTAAGAGTTGAAGATTATAAGATTGAATTAGTTTCTGTTTTTATATTGATAACCTTTTTTGGCCATTTGAAAACATTAAAATGATTTACAGTACTTCTAAATCTCGAGAAGATTTCACAAAAATGAGATGGGGTTTCAGAATCTGAATATACCTAATTTCCTAGAAATTGTCCTTTTGTTTAAGGTTTCTATTTTAAAAGTAAATATCAAAACTACTTCTTTTGAGCAACTTTTTCAGTATAGAAAAGGCCAATGAGAGATATCTTACAACTTTATTTCCTAATAATCCTAGAACTACAAATTCTGCTGAAATTTGAATATTTAAAAAAGGAGAAGGGGTTACCTCCTCAATTGAAGAATTTTTTCAAGATAAGGCCATTAACAGGAAGAGAATCCCTCTTACCTGATAGATCTTGTAATATGAACATATAATGGCCTATCTTCTCATTGATTTGAAATGGTCCAAGCCACATTTTCTGGAACTTAGTGTGTTTTCCTTTATCCTCATGGGCTTTGTCCCATTTCAGAACTAGATCACCAACTTGTAATTGTTTTGAACTTGATGAAGTTGAATCAAAATATGACTTGATAATTTGTTGATGTTTTGCATGAGTAATTTTGGCCTTTTCTCTTTCTTCTTCTAATTTTAAGATTTGATCATGTCTCAGTTGAATAGAAGATGGGGGGCTTTCTTCAATAAACTGTACTAGGACTAGAGAAGGAAGCAATAGATTGGTTGGTAGAATTGCTTCTTTCCCATATACAAGATTAAATGGAGAAGTACCTATGGAAGCCTTCTATGTTATTCTATCATCTCATGGTGCAAATATCAAAGATTTATGCCAGTTTTTATGATTCTGCTCAATAGTTCGCTTAATAATTTTGACTAGATTTTTATTGGTAGATTCTGCTAAACTATTACCTTGGGGATAGTAATTAGCAGAATATTTCAATTTAAATCCTCTTTTAATAGCAAAATAAAACATAGAATTTCCAGAGAAATAAAATGCATTATCGAAAACAAGAGCGTTTGGGACACCAAACTTGGTAATGATGAATTGATCTATACACTCTATAATTACTTCAGAGTTTGTTGTCTTTAAGGGAATTTCTTCAACCCACTTAGTAAATTAATCAGTAGCAGTACGGATATACTTATGTTTTTTGGATGAATGTGGAGTTATTTCCCCAATGATATCCAATCCCCATTGCTCGAAAGGTTGACCAATGTTAATTGGTTGTACAGGAAAAGCTTGTTTTCTTTGTCTTCCACTGGAGATCTGACAACTTCGGCATTTCCTTACGTATTTGTGAGTATCTCTGAATAGGGTGGGCCAATAATATCCAGCATGAATGATTTTGTGGACTGTTGTATCAGCTCCAAAATGTCCTCCTGTTGGTCTGTCATGTAGCTCCTGCAAAACTTTTTGCGCTTTAGGTTTTTCTAGGCATCTTAATAAAATTGAATCATAATTTCTCCTAAAAAGTACATCATCTATAATTATGAAGTTTTTTTCTTTTAATCTAATGGCACGTTTGTTTTTATAAGAAATATTAGGAGGTGCATATCCATTTTTTAAATAGAAGATCAAGTCTGCATATTGTGATTCAGGATTAGTGATACTTATCTAATTGATTTCTTCAGTATGTTCTGTATCCTCTGATTCTTGAATGTTAGATGCTCCTGTTAATAACTTGCAAAAACCTTGGCCTCTGACAACCTTTGCTGGCTTGATTTCCAAGTCATATTCTTGTAATGCTGTGACCCAATTCGCCCTTTTTTCTCCTAATTCCCTTTGGATTAGTAATTGTCTTACTGCTGAAAAAGGAATTATAACTTTTGTATGAGCTTTTAAAAGGAAGGGCCTGTAATGTTTGACAGCTTTGTACACAGCAAAGGCTTGTTTTTCAACTTCTGAATAATTAAGTTCAGTACCTTGAAGATTTGAACTATAAAATGAAATTGGTGCTTCCAAGTTATGATCATTAATCTGAGTGAGTATTGCTGCATAAGATGAAGTGGACGCGAGAGTATATAGTATGAAATGATTTGAAAAATTAGGAGTGTTTAAAGCAGGGACATTGATTATTGATTGTTTGATAAAGTCAAATGCTTCCTTTTCTGTAGATCCCCATCTAAACACCGAATTTTTCTTAATCATGGTTTGCAATGGTAAAATAATCTGGGAAAAATCGGGAACAAATCTCCTAACAAAGTTAATTTGACCCAAAAATGACTACATGGACTTTTTGTTATGAGGGAATGGAATTTCAGAAATCTCTTTAATTCTATCCGGATCAATATAAATACCATCTTTGGAAATAATGAATCCCAAGAGCTTTCCTTGATTAAGAGAAAAGAAGGATTTTTTGGGATTGAGTGAAATACCATACCTTCTGCAGTGTTCAAAGATTTGATTTAAATCATGTAAATGATTAATATTTTCTTGGAGAATACAGTAATATCATCTAAATAGCCAACTACTGTTTTATTGATCAATCCTTTGAAGGCTATATCCATTGCTCTTTGAAATGTAGCTCTTGCGTTGATAAGTCCAAAAGGCAATTTTTGGTAAGCATAAATTCCCCATTTTGTTCCGAAGGTAGTTTTGAGTCTGTCGTCAGGATGGACCAAAATTTGGTTATATCCTGAAAAACCATATAAAAAGGACATTAACTCAGAATGTGCTACTGAATGGAGTATCTGCTCCATGGTAGGTAAGGGGAAATTATCTTTTTGGCTTGCTTTATTAAGATTTCTGAAATCTATGCAAATTCTGATGTCTCCATTTCTCTTTTTAACAGGCACCATATTGGAAACCCAGTTTGAATGCCGTATAGGAAAAATGATCTTAGCTTTCAAGAGTTTATTGAGTTCGGATTTTATTTGACTCTCTAAGTTAGGATGAATTTTCCTCAACTTCTGTTGGACCGGTTTTTGTTCAGAAAGCATTGGAATGGTATGCTGAATGATTGATGTATCATATGTTTTTAAATCATCATATTTCCAAGCGAAGACATGCTTATTTTTTCTTAATAACCTAATGAATGTTGTTATTTCTTCTACAGAAAGTCCTAATCCCAAATTGATGTTTTTAGGGTTTTGCTCAGTACCTAGGTTTATCAACTCAAATCTTAAAGTGGAACTTTGGAGCTTTGAATTGGTTACCTGTTTGAACCTGTCTTTAATATCATAGAGATCCTCTAGTTTAAACAATGGTTTTGGTATTAGGTTTTCTTCCTACTTTTCCTTCATTTGAAGGTCATGATCGCTTTCATCAATGATTTGATCATCGTAGGATTTGTCAGAAGTCAAGAAATTTAAAATGTCTTCATCGTGATTGAACACTCGCCAATTGGTGATATTGTCAGGAATTGATGGTCTAAAAATTAACTCTACTGAAAATCTGTCTGGGCTGTAATCTTCGGAAGGTAGGAGTTTAGAAGAAACATTGGCTAGCAAGTCAGTTGCTGCATTCTGGGATCTAGGGATAGGAGAAATATTGAATGCTAAAAATTGAGATATAAGTTCCTGGACCAAAGACTGATAGTGCTTGAGGTGACTAGAAAGACAGTGAATTGTATTTCTAACTTGTTTTATGACAATCTTTGAATCACCAAACACTTTCAAATATTGAACTTTAAGACCAATAGCCTTATATAGTCCTTGAACTAAGGCCTCATACTCAGCTGTATTATTCGTGCATTCGAATTCCAACCTACAAGACAACATAGTTTTTTCTCCCTCGGGGCTAACTAAAATACACCCTGCTCCTGAACCTTCACTGGATTTAGACCCATCAAAGTATAGTGACCAAAATAAAGAATTATCAACAATTTTATTTACAGTGTTCTCAGCAATATTAACACATCTAGATCTATCGGTTTGTGAAAAAAATTCGATTTGGGATGTGAAATTATTTACCGAGAAAGGAGATGGTTGGGTAGTATAATTGCCAAAGAATGATTCAGAAGAGTAATTCCCCAAAATATTATTATTAAATGCTATTGGTTGATTCTCCTGTTCAAATTCAGTGACAGTATGGGTCATATGTTTCTCCCGATTGATTTTGATTTGATTTGGATTTCCCTTATAGGGTAACCACATATGGGACCAATCGGTAGAAATATAACCATGGAGTTTCTCAGACCAATCCCTACTCAAGATTAAACCATAAAACTCAGGTATATCGACAATTAAGATATCAATTCTCTGAAATAATCGTGGATCAGCTGATAACCTGATACTTACAGAGTTGATTTCCCCTAAAACCTGGACCTTGGTTCTATCCATTGCACAATGTGAATTTCAGACTTTTGGGGTTCAATGTTCAATTTGGAACAAACTAAAGCTCGCATTATATTAGAGGATGTCCTTGAGTCAATCAAACAATTGTGTAGGTTTCGATTATAGATCTCATAGGTTAAGAGGAAAGGGGGAGTATGGGAATTTGATCTATCTCCAATTAAAATCGTATCAGTAGCTTCAATCCTACTAGAAGGTGGTTGACCTGAATCATTTGCAGCTTTAGCACTAGGTAGAGGCGAAGAAGGCACTACATATAGTTCCTTAAGAAGCAATTTCTGCTGATGTTTTAGTTTGCTAAGTTCAAACATGGTAATGTTTGCCTTTGCCTTCTTCATATCATCAATAATATTGTAATCCATTGAATCTGATACTACCAACGTTTTAGATGTTGAAGGTATATTTGAGGATGATGGTTGATTTTGAGGTAATGTTGCAACCGGTTTCTTTGTGGGTACCTTTTCCTTTGTAGTAGTAGTACCTGCACTTCTTTTCTTTGAACTTGCCTGGACAGGTTCAGGGGTACCTTTACTCCTGGTGGTCACAGGGAAAGCTTCTTGTTCATTTTCTGTTTCGGAGTTAGGTAATATGAAGTCCCACATTCCATGGCATTCGAAAACCTCCTCTTCTTTGGGTTCATCGGATGGTGAAATTGTTTCATCTTCTTCTTCTTCTTCAGGATCTGAGTCTGCATTAGATATAACATTTGGTGGTTTTGGCTCAGGTTTCTTAAAATTCCTAAATGGTTTCTTTGTTGAAGTTTCTTCTAGTTTTTTTATTTCAACCATTTCATTTGACATTGTTTTGAGGACCTTTTGTAGACCCTCCATATCATATGGATCTTTAGGGGTTTTCTTCTTTGAATCATCTTTAAAAGAAACTTTTTTGGATTTCCTATCTTCGAGAGCAGCTTTCTTTTCTAAAGCAATAATGCGTTTCTCTATAGCAAGCGCTTCTTTCATGTTTTCGGCTAAAGTTGATTTTCTAGCCCTATCTACAAAAATGGCTATATTTGAAGGTAGGGCTATTATATACCACTCTCTTATGATTTTCTCACTTAGCTTGGAATCGGTAGGGATTTTATTCAAGAGTTTATTGAATCGGGAGTTAAACTCCTTGATAGGTTCTCTAGATTCAATCCTTAGATTTGAAAGATCATTAATTAGTGTTGCTAAAGATCTATCATCGCCATACTTAGTGAGAAACTGCTCCTGAAAGATGTTCTAGCTAGTAATGGATCCAGAGCGTAAGGAAAAATACCAAGACCTAGCTGATCCTTGTAGAGTGTGGGGGAAAAGCCTAAGGACAACATCTTCTTCTGTCACTCCTTTTGGATTAATTGATAACATGAAATTGTTAATATGTTCTTCGGCTAATGTTCCAGCATCTCGATTAAATTTTGGTAACCATTTCTCAGGATAATCAGGTAATGGATGTAATGGTGTAGGCAAAGTGACC
The DNA here is from genome assembly GCA_000404065.3 of Pinus taeda. Classification (NCBI taxonomy): domain Eukaryota; kingdom Viridiplantae; phylum Streptophyta; class Pinopsida; order Pinales; family Pinaceae; genus Pinus; species Pinus taeda. Next base: position 739 of record APFE031262825.1, on the reverse strand, counting down.
GCACTGGGACTGTTCCATGGATTCTGGGCCATCTTAGAAGTAACAACAATTGCCAATGAAGTTCCAGGTGTTTGGGGAGGAGTTGGTATTGAAGATTGAATAGATTGGGATGTTGAAGTTGGTGATCCCTGCTGAACAACAATATGTAATGGTGGAGTGGATGTTTGACTTCGCAGTGGAGAGGATGAGATGGAGGATGATGAAGAAAAGGTCTCACTATCATATCCTTCAGTGTTCTTTTTAGCCTTTTTCCTTTTCGGTAAAGGCAACTCAGTAGGTTCAATGCCGAGTTTTCCGCTTTGAAGTCTGGTGAGAGGGTGAGGTAGATTGAATTGTGAAGTCTCACTGCCATGAGATACTTCAGATTTCTGAGGTGATATGGAAAAGCCTTGAAGTTTCTGGATGAGAGACTGAACTTTAGGAGACTCAGGACTTAATTGTTCTGAAGTATGATGGGATTGAGCAGTGGTAGTTGATTCCTCTTCTTTTCGTTTGGATACTGGCGTTTCAGAATACAAAAGTGAGGTCCGAGGTGAGATGGAGGGAGATTTACTTTGAGAATGGTCTATATATTTTGATTTACTCGCCATTCATAGTTCATTCCCTCCTTCTAGCGCCAAAAATGTTGATGCCTCAAAAATCGTTGCAACAACATCGGGGAAAATGTTATATACCTAGGGGGGGTAATATGGGGTACCGAGGGAGGTACCCAAGGTAATAATGTAATAATGAGATGGGC
>APFE031262816.1:0-10886 GCA_000404065.3 Pinus taeda | reverse complement strand
AACTACTTTAAGTGATACCAAGGGTGTCATGTTCATGCATGTCCTTCAAACATACAACATTTTTAGTGGGGAAATATTGCAATCGTTGAGTCTCTATTAACACAATTTTTGTCATTGCCTTGTTGAAAGAAAGTGATCACTAAGGAATATGAATCCCTACTTATTGTGCTTCTCTCAGCCAATCCTCATGGATGACAAAATTTATGACTTATATTCATAGCAACATGTAACCTTGAGTAAAATGATGACCAACTTTTCATCTCACGTCATGAAAAAGGAGTTATAGTAGAGGAAAACAAAGTTGTTGTTCCTCCACGTGTGATGAGACAATGTATACATACATTCAACCCATGTGTGGACTCATTGAAAATCATATTCCATGTGCTTACACATTTTAAAATCATCACATCAAATTGTTCTATAATTACAATTAAAGTGCATTATTAATTACATAACATGTCTTAATTCAATTTGGAGTCCACACAATGTTGACACTTTTCCATGCCATCATAAACTTGTGGCTTTTGTGTAACACTAGGTAAACCATTAGAAGCATTCAAAAATAATTGCATATTTCATGTATCACAACCATATAAAACAATAATGTTAATTACATCATCTCATTATACATTTTGATCATCTATATTTTATATAACCATTTGCATTTTATTTAAAATTACCATTAAACCAACTAAAACAAATCAAAATAGTTAAAAAGTCTATGTTTTATCATTAAATCATAAGTTAATAAACAAGGTAATTTTCTAAACAAAATTCCTTGAAATAATGAAATCCTCTATATCAATGTAGTCATAGTAGGCAAGGCACTACAAGTGGCTATTCAATTAAAAAATTAGATAAAATTCACTTCTCTTAAATATTCAAATAATACAATTTTAATGTAATTGTTAAGAATGTATTCATAAGAGACACCCAAGAAGATTTTCCAAAAAGATACATCAGATCTAAATTTTAGAACACAATTATAATTTTTTTTTAAAATTTGATATTTATAAGTTTCTAATTTTTTTTTTCATTTTTTTTTTTTTAAACACTAGTAATCTTTATATTTTGTTACATAAAATTCATATATTAAAAAGCAAAAAATTGTTACATAAAATTCATATATAAAAATAAATAAATAAAAAGAAATGCATAAAGATTGAAACATATAATTAAATCTTTATATTTGGTTACCTAAAATTCTCACATAAAAAAACAAAACAAAAAATAAAAAGAAATGAATAAAGATTAATGGTAATCAATATGGCTTTGTTGGTTTTCTAACTATTGCATTCAAATATATTCGAAAACTTAAAATACATTTTATTAATTTAGTGTTTGCTTAGCTATTTAAAATTCTAATGCTTTATTTGAATAGAAAAACAAATGCATGTACAAAGGAATTAGTATTTGTGATTTAATGTATTTTAGAAGACTTTTTTTTTAATTTTTTCCAGGTTGTCTTAAAATTAGTTAGAGGAACTCATAAACTGATGATGACTTTTTTTGGTATGACAATGTATTTTTTACATTAAAAAAAGCAATAAAACAAGTTTTTTTCATTTATTTCAAAATTACTTACTTCTACGTCTTTTAAAATTTCTTATGAGTTAGAGTCAATCTATTTTAATGCATTTATATTCAAAATAAACTAACTAAAAATAATTAAAATATATATTTTTGTTATTATTATATATATTATATATTATTTCTTTTTTTCTTTCTTCTTTTTTAACTATATATTTTAATTCCAGTTTTAATTAAGCCTACATTCTTTTTAAACATGTATTTTTCAATCCTATTCAAATAACCAAAATACTCATAGTCCTAGATTTTTTACTACTCTAATACATCCTCATTACTCTCCAATATTCAAAAAAATGGTTATCAACTCAAAATAAAAACCAAATTAAAATTTTAAAACTTTAACTAAAATGTTTTTTATATATATATTTTGGAATATATCATTACAATTACACTATTTTGAAAATGCAAACCTACATACATCCTTGAAATTCAGACCCCGAACTAACAATGCTTAGTGAAATATTGCAACAGAACCTAGCAAATTAGTGAAAGTATGCAACCACATCAGCTTCCGGAAAATATATTTTTTGAAGAATCATTACATTTATGGTATTTATATTTCTTAATAAATAATTTATTTTATTTAATTATAGAGTATGAGAAATAAGAAAAAAGACTCATTTTAGGATTAGGATTGAGAATTAAAAAATTGAAAAATTAAAAGATATTTGATTAGGATATCATGAAAACTAAAATATGAAAAATAAAACAGAAATAGATTTATTTGTGATGGCATGAGAAGTAAAAGATGAAAAATAAAATAAAAGAGATTTATTTTTCAATTATGAATGTTAAAGAGCTTATTACATTTCCATATTGTTTTATTTTCTATTGTTTCTAATATCTTTTTATGTACTTATTTTTAAGTCAGTAACATTTTGAAGCTTTACATAATTTGTAGTTAAAGGGTTTTTTACTTCAAAAATGATTTTTATTTTTGGTTGTTTACTTTTCCAAGGTCTCTTTCCTTTTTTGTTCTTATTTTTTAATTACAAATTGTATTAGACATTAATCCAACACTGTAACAACCCCCGGATGCGGGTGATGGCACGTCTCGAAGGGCCGCGCCACATGTCCACCATGTGCCACCCCGTGCTCACATTAATGCTTGATGGACTTAGCCGTCAAAGGCTTAATCCTGCGAGGTTTGAGCTCTGGGCATTCAATGCCAAGCATAGTGAAGAGATGGCAGCAGTTATGGTGCGCTCCGAACGAGGGAATGTGGAGGATTATCAAGGCATGGAGGTGCAGATATCAGTTCATCGTTATGGTGGAGTTGGGGAACTGCAAACGCAGAGACATTCGACACAGAGGCAGACTCAGAGGAGGGCGGTTATCCCACCACCTCAATCTGCCATCTGGGCTTTTCGACGCTCCAATTCAGGCTCCTGTTTTGGGGGAAAGCGGAAAATTGAGAGCAATTCAGAGGTTCTGGTGGCAAATTCAGAGGTTTTGGTGGCAAATTCAGAGGTTCTGGTGGCAAACTCAGAGGTTCTGGTGGCGAATTCAGAGGTTCTGGTGGCGAATTCAGAGGTTTTTGTGGAGAATTCAGAGGTTGTGGTGGCGTTTGGGAGGTTCTGGTGGCGAATTCTGCCTTGTGGTTGGCCTCACAAGTCACCCAAGGCTATCAAAGCAGAAGGAGGATTGCCCATGGCGAGGCTACGAGAGAGGCAACCTTGCAAGAGGGGTTCTGGGCGAGGCTCATCCTCTCGCCCTCTGGCAGCGAGGGAGCACCACCATTGCTGCTGCTGCTATTGCTATAGAAGGGCAGGGGTTAAGCCACTCCGAGCTGGGCAATACATGGAGGTTGGCAGCTCGAGCGAAGGGGAGCCAGCCCTCCCAGCATTTGGCTCAGTGGTGTTCACCCTGGGCAATTCCAAGGACAATCCAGGTATTAATGCTCATGTTTCAGTGCTTTTTACTCAAGCTCCTGAAGGAAATGAAGGTGAGTCGCCTCCAGGAATGGTGGAACCTCCCCCAGAGGGCTCTGGAAAGGAGAGCCCTGTTCTGCAACCACCAATTGGGGTGGGTACCTCAGGGAAGGAGATTATGCCTGCTCCCTCTCACCCCTAGGCGAAGGAACCTCAAGGCTCTGCACAGGATAAATGGGCCGCCATGAGGGAAGGAATCCCTGAGGGTCAGGGATGGTGCACCATCGAGGAGGAGAAAAATCCTGGCGATGAATGACCCTCCGACGTGCGCGCCAGCACCTGCCTTTTCCTCTCAGCTCGGGTCCAGGATTATGTTTGCTGCAGGTAATTGGGTATGGGTTTGCATTGTGTTTGTTCACTTACAGTTTCTCATTCTGTCCAGTTTGTTTTTGTCGAGTTTTCTCTCAGTCTGTCTTGTCTGTATCGGTATACAATCTAGTTTTGAAGGACGCCCCTGCGTGGGCAGTCATGCTCATGTTTGATTCAATGTGTCATGGTCTGTTGACAGGCAAATTGAATTGGTTTCTAGCCTCAGACAGTTTTTTGGGGAATTATGGAAGTCCTGTTGATGCTACCCCTGCGTGGGAGCCTTTTGAGTCAAGGCTAAGTTACCCAAGGCGCCACTGGCGGCCATGGAAGTTCTATTTCACTGCTTGTAAACATTTTACTGTAAATACAATATAATAGACTAGCTAGTTTTACCGAGAAAAAAAAAATCCAACACTATAACAAAGCTATAATATAATATTCTACAAATCACTAAATTACCTTTCAAGCCATTCATAATATTTTGTTAATAACTTTTAATTGGTAATCAACTAATAAATTTATGATTTATGAAATTGTTTTTGTTTGTAATATTTTGTTAATAATTTTTAATTAGTAAATCGACTAATAAGCTTATAATTTATAAAATCCTTTTTGTTTACAAAAAAGTTAACATTTCCTATCACTACAAATTCATTCAATATTTCAATATTTCCATGATCTTTAATCAGATTTCTAAATATATAAATGACAAAAAAGTAATGCGAACAAAATATTCAAACATATTACATGGTTTTACTCATATCTTTGGAGTAACAACATATTTTCTACGGTAATCACAAGCATTTTGTCAAAAAGCTATATGAAATAAATTAATAATTCATAAACAATACATTTAGTATGATTGAATGAAAAGATATTTATCTAAAATAGATAATATGATACATCTGAATAGAATGAACCCTTAGTTTTAATTACCACATGATCAAGGTTATTCCATACAATTAAAAAAAACGCAAAAACTTACCTAAAATCAAAGTGTATTCACCCTCGATGAGCCAATCTTCCCAAATCTTTTTGTCCATTAGTAGGATGAGATCGATCGTTTGGGAGAACCTTGTAAAATTTTTAAATCTAGAATTTCTAAAATATTATACTTTCATTATTTTGAATAACTTTTTTATTAAGATTTATTTGAGTATAAAGTTTCAAGTATATGTTAAAATTGTTTTGTCTGATTAAGAGTTCGTTTTTTATGTAAAGAAATACGTTAACCATCCAAAATTCATAGGTATCTAGTAAGAATGAAAGTTTATCTTTTTACAGATTATCAGCAGGTTATTCTAGGTGGCTTGGACTTTACGGATCACCAGCAAATTATTCTAAGTGGTGGTTTTCTTTGAATCACTGTGATCAATCAACCTACATTCAAGTTAATAACCAGAGATAACAATCTTCACTACTGATTTGACAACTAATAAATTCTTCCACCATATAAAAAATATATATTTATGATAAACCACCACTACAAACAAGATGCATATTTTAAATCACATATCCGCATGTGGAAATGTACCTAAAAGTGTACCTGCTTTCCACTGAAAAATATATTAAGTTATTAAATTTATGAACTTGCATTATTAATTCACACAAATTTCATTTACTTGTTGCATATGTTCATTTTCATTCCTAAATTAGATTCCAAATCACCTCCTCTATACTTTTAGAAACCCTACAACAAAAAATATAATAATGTTAGCATTTTCTGCCAATAATTTCCATCCTTTTCCCCTGTATAACTTTGCGTCCTTTTGCTCGTCTTTTCAACAACTCTGAAAGAATATTGACACACCTCCTATTTCTATGACTCAGATATATTAATGATAGATCACGTGCCCAACATCAGGTTTAAATAATATTTATATTTTCAAAATACTATTAAACTTTTTTCAAGTGACTAATGACTAGCGAGTCCAAGCTACTTAATAATTCGGTAGGTTTAAATCGATGTGATGAACACCACCTACCATTGTATAATATATTTCACATCGAAAATGACGGCCCATTAACTTACATGTATGTGGGGCGATAAATTTATAAAAAAAAAAACTTTGACCATGGAAGGTAAATATCTGAGAAAAGTTGCCCCATCTACTTCAAAGGTGGACCACGGTCATAATTAATTTCTCGTGTTTTGTTTACAACCATGTGATGACCCAACATGAGAGACCATTCTAGCCGCCTATTTTTAATCCCCATCCAATTTTTATAATGTTTTCAATATCATCAAAACAGAACCAAACCATTATAATTCTAAGTAATGTCTCCTACCTACTCACCAACATAGGGACCCAAATAGTCAAAACCCCATTACGTTACCCAACTACTCTTATTAATTTTATTACTCAAAATAAAAAGTTGTTGGTCATAAAAAGTTTCATTGAAATGACACCAACAAAGTGATCAGATATATTATAAATTTATGCAACTAAGGTAGAAAATGAGAAGTAGCATATGGAATGGAAACTTCTATTTGAATAATGGAGTGACTCAGTGTGACTGGGGCCTTAATTTCCTGTGTGTCTACCTACCCGACAGTGACACCCATGACGGCTAAACGAACTTTAACACTATACATTACAAGGGGATGAGTTAAGGTTTAGTAATGTTAGAAGCACTTTATGAATTTAGAATTATTAAAAATAAAAACCTTAATGCAAAGGGTTTAACTTTGAGAAGGATAAATAAGACTGATAATTTAATTAACGGGTACTAGCAGTGGTTTTTAAACACCAACGTCTAGGTAGCATAGCAAGACAAAAACTATCAGATCAGATACGTGCTCTCACCGCCTCTTTATCTTATAAATAAATGTGAGTCCCTTGCCGTCCACTGGGAGTGGTCACGGGTTCCAGACCTTTTGCATCTTCATTATTCTTCCGCCTGTGAAAAGATGGGGCGATCTCCGTGCTGTGAGAAGGCTCATACTAACAAAGGGGCCTGGACTAAACAAGAAGATGACCGCCTTATCGCTCACATTCGAGCCCACGGCGAAGGGGGCTGGCGTTCTCTTCCCAAGGCCGCAGGTTGCTTGCCTGCGCTCTGCTTTCTTAACTGAATTAATGGCTGCCTGTAAATTTTCCGTTTAAATATAATGTTTCTTGATTTTCCGATATAACGTTTCTTGATTTTCCGATATAATGTTTCTTGATTTTCCGACATGATGTTTTTCGATTTTCCGTTTATATATAATGTTTCTTGATTTTCCGATTGCAGGGCTGCTGAGATGCGGCAAGAGCTGCAGACTGCGATGGATAAACTACCTGCGTCCCGATCTGAAGCGTGGAAGCTTCACGGAAGAAGAAGACGAGCTCATCATCAAACTCCACTCCTTCGTTGGCAACAAGTATGTCATTTTATCGCCCCTGTTGCTGCAGTGGATTTCCTTTTAAAGCTGGATCTGTCATGAAAATCTCACTTTTGAAGTCTCAGTTACTGATCGAAGTGATTTCTAATCAGTCTGTGAAACTGTGCAGGTGGTCTTTAATTGCAGGGAGATTGCCCGGACGGACGGACAACGAGATAAAGAACTACTGGAACACACACATCAAAAGAAAATTGCTGAGCAAGGGACTCGACCCCCAAACCCATCGTCCACTCGGCCAGCCAAACAATACCCCCGTCACTCGGCCTGTTCCCGAGCACGAAATTCCGGCATTCCAGAACCCTGCAACGCCGGAGATAGCAGACTTGTTACAGCACCACCGAATGGAAAGCTCGCCTATCAAACCGGCAGCTTCGGATGCGGAAGAGCATCCCGACCTCAATCTGAATTTGTGTATCAGTTTGCCGTCTAATTCGGCCCCGGCCGTAAACAGAGTATCGAGCGTCGATACAACAGTAGATTCAAATTCTAATTCTGGCGTCGGGCTGTGCTGGCAGTTTCTCTGACGGAGGTCGTTTCAATAACAGGGTGTGGATTATCGCAGCACGACCACGCTAATGAACAGTGCCAAAGGCACAAGGACTCGTGGTGGAAAGATGTTTATAGTGCAAAGATCTCCGACTTGCTTATAGTGGAATTGAAATAATGTGTTGGAGGGCGCAGAGACGGTGGGAAAAAGGTTTTGTGTGTTGCAGGTCTGGAGATATGGTGGGGAAGTGTATGGATAATAGGTATTTCTATAATCTGCAATTCTGGTGCAATTATTCACAACAGTTAGCATTTATCAAGGAAAAATATAGTTCGTTTTGTGTTCTCAGTCGTAGGAGATATACCAGTACCAGTACATTATCTGCTTGCAGGGTAAGTTGAAGTTCATTACATTGCAATGCCGGTGCCTTATCGCCCTCATGGCCGTATTTTTAAAGACAAATCCCACGCTGCTTCAGCCTGCAACAAGCTATCTTTACTCTCATTACACTGATACATACCTGGTCAAAACTTCCCATCACTGTCATCGGCTGGAACAGAGAAACTGAAGCCTGTTCTAATTTTTCAATACTTTTAGATCTGGTAAAGAAGCCAATGTGAGAACTGCAAATTTCATTGGGGCAAAACTCAGGTGTACTGTCAAAGCATGAAAGTCCAGAATTTGATGGTGGGATATTCAACATACGGCAGAGGTGCCCACAATGATGTAAAAAGTATTGGGCTGGGTGCCTATTACCACTTGCAGTGGTGTGGGAAAGAGTGTAGTTCTATTGCAGGAGTGTAATAAATGATGTAGATATTTTTCTCCACGATTGATGTTCAATATAGACTCAGCGACGTTTTATGTGTGTTGAAATTTGAATTTTGTTGACTATGTTAGTTTGAGCACCGACCATCAGTATGAAATGAAGCTTCTATTAATTTTAATCTATTTTAAAATAAAAAATAATTTTAAAGAAATAGTTTGTTTATTCTATCATTTTATTTTAAAAGAAGATATTTTTTTGGTTCTTGTTTGGTATTTTTTTTTAAAACTTATTTTAGGAAGAATAAATGATATTTATATTTTTATATTGAGATTTTATGTAATACATACAAAGATTTTAAAATATAAAAATGAATGTTTATTTTTAATCTTTAAAATGGAATGGATGGAATGCAATAATTTAATTGTATAGTAATAAAAATTATAATAAATGGGGAATCCATTGTTTTTGAAAATGGCTCAGAAGAAATGGAATAGTTTAAAATGGATGAAAATGTGGGATAAGAAATGGAATAATCTAAAATTGAATATAAGGGAATTCATTATTTTTGAAAATGGAATAGGAGAAATGAAATTATTTAAAAATAATGAAAATGAAGTATAAGAAATAGAATAATTTAAAATGAATATATTTAGAAAATATTGATTAGAAAAAGCATTAATAAGAGAACCAAGAATCCACCTTTTTTTTTTTTTCAAAAAGGTAAATAGTTGGAATCATTTTTAAGTGAAAAATAATATTATGAATAAAAGTTAATATTTTTATTATAATAGTATATTTTTTTTCTTTTGTGCATGCTTTTGATTTTTTATCTGTGTAACTACCACTGTTAGAGGGAATGGAAATTTTAATTTTTAATTATGTATATGTATTTTTAGGTTTTTTTTTTAATAATGTTAAGAATGAGATTTCAGACTTTTAATTAAATAGAAAGAAATTGTTCATTCATCTTTTTAGTGCTCTCAAATAATATTTTTATATTTGAATTTAAATTAATTATTATATTTTTAATTAAAATGCATAACGCTTTTTAATATTTTTTAATTTTCTTTTTATTATTTCTTCTATCATTAAGCAAATTTAAATTAAAAATATCCTATTTTTTATATATAATTACAATATAAGTTTATTTCTTTTTTTTTTTTATTATTCAATTAAGATTATATCTTTATATTTCATCATTTTTAGTTCCAGAGAACGCATAAATTCTCTTCTCTTTTATTTTTTTGATTATTTTATTAAGATATAATATTTTTCTCATCCTGATTTCTTAAATTCTAAGAAGCATTTACTTGAAAGTATGTCCATAGAGTTTTAAACAGAGGGTGTATCTTTTAGATATTAAGTTATACACTTTTACTATTTAAGTGTTATTCTTCAATATGACCTTATTTGGGTTAAGGTAGTGTTAATTTCTCACTCTATTTGAGTGTTATTTTAGAGTTTTAAATAAAAGGTGTACTTTTTATATATTAAGTTATACACTTTTACTATTTGAGTGTTATTCTTGAATATGACCTTATTTGGTTTAAGGCAGTTTTAATTCCCCATCGTATTTGAGTGTTATTCTTGAATATGACCGTGATATAAGCTCACCTATTTGAGTGTTATTCTGAATATGAACTTATTTGGGTTAAGGCACTTTTAATTCCTTGCCATATTTGAGTGTTATGTTATTCTTGAATATGACCGTGATATAAGCTCGCCTATTTGAGTGTTATTCTCAATATGAACTTATTTGGGTTAAGGCACTTTTAATTCTCTACCATATTTCAGTGTTATTCTTGAATATGACCGTGATATAAACTCACCTCTGAAACTTTAAAAAAAATAAAAAATAAAAAAAACTTCATCTTTTATGTTTATTGTGTTATACTGTCTACTCATAATTATATTCTTTGTTAAAGGAAAAGCACATTTTTTTATAAGATAAATTTATATATATAATATTTTGTATATATATATATATATCATATATCATAAAATATTTATATTAATTTTATTTTATATTAGAACTAGATTTGATTTGGTTTGCTATACTTAACTTCGAAATTTTATTTTTGTGCTAAAAGAAAAGTGTTAGAATAAAATTTCAAGATTATCATGATTTAGTTTTTATAATTTATTTGAAATTGAAATTTAATTTAAATATATCTAGATATTTTAAGAAGAAGTCTCTTTCATCCATTCTCTTTATGTCAAAATACTATAAATTCTTGCATCTCATGTTATTTTCAAAAAATACTTTGGAAATCATCTAATACCTAGTTTCATTATTCATAGAAATTGATTTGTATTTTAATAATGTTAATTTTTCCCCAAAAACAATCTTTTAAATTAAAGTTAGCCACCTTTTTATAATATTACACCATAAATTTTTTAAATAATCATATTATT